>PVLA01006169.1:0-129732 GCA_004027455.1 Hydrochoerus hydrochaeris | reverse complement strand
TCCTCTCCTCTCTTTTCCTCTCCTATCTTCTCCTTTTCTCTCCTCTCTTGTCCTTCCAGAATACCTTGTCTTCCTTCGCCAAGATCTTTTGCACAATAGATCTCTGTTTATCCTCGATAATGGAACATTTTCTCATTTCTCGGTACATTTTCTTCTATTTCCCCCTCTGCCCTGGAACTACACATTATACTACACTGTTCACTCAGATCCAATAAATGTGAGTGTGCACATGTGCACGTATTCGTGTGTGCACAGGAGTGTGTGCATATGCAAGCACTCAATTCCTTTCTTGCTGGCCAAATTTCTCTGCCTCTAGTCCTGCCTCTTCTCAAGTTCTCTTATCTTTTCATATGCTAGTATGGAGTCTTCATGTAATGTTTCTAAACAGGACATTGGAAATGTAAGAACACTTTCAGTATTCTTTTCCAAATGGTATTATAGCACAAAAACCATCTGATTCCAAAGAAAAGCTTTGAATTTCATGATGGTTCTACAGAGCTAAATTCATTGTCTTTTCATCATTTTGCTGTTTAATCCCATTAGCTGTGTTGTTCCATGAGCTAATGTTGCTCTCTGGCTCATTTTCAGTAGCTGCTGGCTCCAGCAGCCTCCATGGGATGGTGGTTTTGAACGTGGGGTCTGCAGCTCTGTATATAGGGACATAGCCACAAGCACTTCAGGTTGGGCCTGAGCTAGATGTGTGGGTCTGGACACACATCAGAAGGCAACTCACCTCTGCAAGCTTATTCCCTACGACTTGTAGGCTCAGCAGCTCAGGAATAGTCTGCCCTGTGCTTCAAGCCCTATATTGTTAAGCATTCAGGGCCTGGATCAGGCCGTGTCCCTGGGCAGGGTCTAGCTTTCCTTTTTCTTGTGCATGGTGCAATATTCCTGCACCTGGTACCCTGGCTAGCTGAACAGGAAAAGAGGTTAAGACAGGTGGTGCTTTCTGGCAGCCCTGTGGCCTCAGGAAGTTCCAGTGCCATCTTCCAGCACCTTGTCCTTCCAAGTGCTCCTCCCACTGGTTTGGTTCTCCTGTTTACATGAGAAATGCACATCCCTTCCCTTTTGGATCTCTGCCTTTCCATTTGGACACATTTCATATTCAGAGACTTCTTGAGCTTCTCTAAATTTGGATGCCCCACAGTTTCTTATGTCCAGGAAGCAAAGCTAGTGCTATTCATGACCCCACCCCCAGGCTCTTCAAGTGGCTTCACCTTTCTTTCATCCTTCCTATGCGCCTAGGTCTCTCTCCAGGAAAGCAAATCTGTGAGCTGCTTGCCTTTGCTTGCATTTTTGGGCAACCACCTCAGCCTTTCCCATGAAAATCCTATGCATTGTTATGATCTGATTTTAACAACACTGGGCACCTTGTCTTGAAGGGAAGCCTTTTCCCATGTTAAAAAATGTCTTAACCACTCTTCCTGACACACCATTGTGCGGGCTCAGGCCCCAGGCAATGTAGGATTGACTCCAACTCTGCTGCTTTCTTGCTGAAGAACTACAGGCATGTTGTTTAACCTCTCTGTGCCTCATCTGTATGGTGGGAATATTAAAAGTATCTGTATTTCACAGAGCTGTTACGAGACTTAAATGAGATAATGTCTAATGTCTGTAAAATGCTTAGTGCTTACGATGGACAGCTGTTTCTAGTAAATATCTGCATTATAACCCTCTTACAAGTAGCAGACCTTCTCTATTTTCTTGTTTTCATGTTTTCCTTAGCCAATTCCCCCTTACCCTGCTAAATTTTTCTGAGGATATCTCTCTTCTGCTTCCAGCTCTTGACTTCAGTGAGTGGGGCAGAGATACTTTTGCAGGCACCAGTGGAAGGTGAAACAATTTCATTAAAATCCATGCTTCTTGTTCTTGTGCCTCCAGTGATTAGCACCACCAGCTACTCAAGCTCTTCCTGGTTGTTTACTGTGAGCCTGGCTCGGGGCCAGTGCAGAAGTGCAGTGACAGGGGCATGAAGTAGGACACATGACCTGTTCCAGGAGAGGCGAGTATATGGCGGTCACAAAGGACACAGAGGAATGTAGTACTGAAGTGGGGCCAAGTCTGGGTGGCACCTGGATTCAGTGGGACCAGTGAGGGAGAGCGAGTGGCACAGTCCAAGCAAAGGGAATCTCTTGAACTAGAGAACAGAGGCCAGAAACATAGTGAGGTGCATGAGTTCAGAGTTGAAAAGCAGAGTTAAGGACTGTCAGAGTATAAAGGAAGACAGGGAGAATAATCTGAGTCCGATGGAATCAGGTCAAACTCTCACTTGATTGTGTATAAAAACTAATTAGAGAATGTAGCTTGATCTCAGCTACTGGCTGGCTTCCTATCACACCTCCAAATAAACTTACATCCCCAAAGTCTAGGCCGTTTCCTCAGGGGCAGAACTCACCCTAGGGGCATCGCACCTGACAGAGGGGTGCCAAAGTCTCAGGAGTGAGAGCTGCCAAACTGAGAGGGACCAGAAGGGGCATCAGAGACAGCATCCTTCTCCATAACTGGGTCTCTTTCCAGCATTATGGCACCAGCACCATTTGTACAAGCCAAGAGTTTCCAACTCATCCTGGTCATTTCCTGTCCCAACCATCTACTGCCAAGTCCCGCCAACCAGCCTCCTAAACTTTTTCTTAACCTTCCACATCTTTCTTTATTCTTGTTAAACCCCAAGTTAAACCAACTGCTTCTTGGACTCCAAGAAAATTTCCTAGCTGGGCTGCCCACTGCCAATTTTTAATTTCCCTGACCAACTTGCCACAAAAGCCAGGGTGATCATTCTCAAAACAGATACCTAATGATATCTCCACTGTCCATTTCTTTTTCTGGCTTCTCATTGCATCTAAGATAAAGATGCCAACTCTCATCAGGTCCTGGGAGCCTTTTGTGATCCAAACCTCACCTCTGTCTTCCCACCTCCACTTGCTCCCACACAAGCCTCTTTTTTACCCTTCCTCCTTCCCCTAATTCTTCTTGGACCTACAATGTCTTCTGCCTGGAAATTCTGTACCCTACTCTCACTCGTAAGCATCCTTCAGAACTTGACACCGTTGCCACTCCCCCTGCAAAGGTTTCCCTAACCTTCAGGGTCAGGTCGGTTCTAGGTTAGAAGTTCTTGGAACTCGCAACTCCTTTCCAGTTCTTACTGGGACTTGCTACTCCTCAGTTTGCAATCACTGCAGTCCTTCTATTCTCATAAGACTATCGATTCCCTAAGGAGTGTTTTTTGTTCACTCTTATCTCTCCAAGGCCTAGGACAGTAGTAGAAACATAATATAAATTAATGAATTCATTATTAATTTAGACACTGTCAAGCAGATCCCTACCAAGGGGTTCCCACAGAATGGAATTTTATGCCAAATTCCTATGAAATTTTAAACAGTTCTGTAACTAAAATTTTGGGAGGCATATCATAATGAGAGCCACAGAGGGGGTACATTTTGCATATATTTATAGAAGTAGAGATGTCTATAAAATGACAACCTCTGGTAAAATTCTCAGACTATTAATATTACCCCAAGGTTATTACTAAAAGACATTTCTCCAGTGAGTTGCACAGAGCTGTACAGTAATGCATGAGGATGTGGCATTATATCAGAGGATCTG
Source organism: Hydrochoerus hydrochaeris (assembly GCA_004027455.1). Classification (NCBI taxonomy): domain Eukaryota; kingdom Metazoa; phylum Chordata; class Mammalia; order Rodentia; family Hydrochaeridae; genus Hydrochoerus; species Hydrochoerus hydrochaeris. Next base: position 126,129 of record PVLA01006169.1, on the reverse strand, counting down.
AGCTTTTAAAGACTTTGGAAGAGGGAAAAGAATTTTCTTTGAGCGGGCTAGAGTGAGACAGTAGATGTGTTTTCAGCAACTGCTGTAACAAATTCATTTTCGGTTATAAGGTGGTGCAAGACAGACACCGAAGTCATCATATCTATCATTAGGGTGCTAATGAGAAAACATCACACACATATCACCTGAAAGCTGCAATTGAAAGAACCACTGTATCATTGGAAGAAGCTAGAAATGGAGTAATCAACATCAACAAAATCTATTGTTCCCAGGTTGCAAAATCGAGGGATTATTTCTACTGCAAGTCAGAATGAAACCTGTTTACATTTGTCAGCAAAATGATCACATTTTACACCATTAACATTTGGCAAGATGAGTGCCATCCATTAGCTAATCTGCAGATGCCCCAGCCACAGACTCAGGAAAACAAAGAACAGTGAGCCCAGGATGGCCTTGTCTTCACTGCACCTTGGCCTATGAGCTGAAGCTGCATTGGGGTTTCAGCTCAGATGTGGTTGGCAAAACGGGATGGGCTATTAACCCACGGGCCTATGACCAGGGGAAAATGGCACTGGGATACATGGAATGGCAGCAAACACTCAGGCAGGGACCACTGTAAGAAATGTTCATTAAGAGGAAGTCAGAAAAGGCATGGGCAGAGCAGTCAAGAAAGCAAACACCTTGCATTAACTTACTGTCCTGAGGAGCTGATACTCTTTGTGTTTGGCTCTAGCATCACTTGAGCTTCTCACACCCCATGATGACACCTGCCCAAAGATCCAAGCTCCATTCCCAGCCCTGAGTTTCTCCTGAGTACCTGGACACTTTACTATATACTTTAGTTTTGGTTATTATTAATTATTATTACTATTATTATTATTATGGGGGGGCAAGTTCTAGCAAATGGCTTTGCCAAGTTAACACCTTCTCGACTTCCTGTTCTCCTTCCTGGTTCAAAGCAAGTCAGTCATTCAGGAGCTGTGGTTCACAGGTAGCAAAGCCCAGGCCTCTGGACGCTCTCCCTAGAGCAATCAGCCCTCCCAGATGCTGTGAAAGAAAACTTGAGGGTACAGGAATGATATAACTGAGCAATGAGCAGTGAAACTGAATGTAGAGGATGCTCTTACTGACTTCCTGGAAATTATCCAGAAAATTCATCCATAGAGCTGGGATTAGACACTAGCAATCAGCCCCCAGATTTTTCTTAATAAGTGGCTAGTTTTATAAATATGAATCCAAGAAGTATTCAAAAGCATAAACACTGTAAGATTTATTAAGAGAGAACCATAATTCAGAATGTATCCTGACACATAATGAGTGCTGAGCATTTATTGTATGAATGAATAAATGCTGACCCCAGCAACAAACCTGTCACCATGGAGTAAAACATGGTGCAAATACTTGAACTGTCCCACTTAGCAGAAATATGACAAAAACCATTATAAACAATGCCAAAAAAAAATAGGACCCAGCAAGCAGAGCTGCCAAAGCTACTTGTTTTATATACAAAGATTAGTGATTGTGGAAACTGAGAACCATCTCCATAAAGTTCCTTTAGTTTGCAAATAGGCCATTTAATTTGCACTAGCAGGATAGCAGCTGCCTTGGTGGGGCCAAATTCCATTTCGGAATCTTCTAAGCCACAAGGTTCCACGCATGCACTTCACCAGCGTGACTGTAGAGCTGGGATGAAGTACAAAATTAACTCAGGCTGTAGACAAGAGTGACACTGTTTTGGATTTGTGTAGAACTCTGCAAACAGATTTCTGCTTCATATGCACACGTGGTATCCCCAGGAAGAGGGGATAGATACCTGTCTTCTGCCATGAAGATGGAAAACTAAACCTTCAGGAAGCTCCAGGGGTTGCCTGACCTGGAAAGAATATCCATGTCCTTTCTTTGTTTCTACTTGAACCTCGCAGGAACCCCAGGTCTACCCAGCTCCAGCTGCTTGTTCCTGATGTTTTCTCTGCTTAGGAAAGCACACATCTCCCACCTCATCTAGTCCTCATATTCTGTAAGTGGGATCTTCATGCTAGAGCTTGTGTCTCAGCTGAAGCAAAGTTTTCAGGGAGACCTCCCTGGTTCAATCCCATCAAGACTTGTCATATTATTTGTGTCTTTCTCAGAAATTATAAAAATGTATAATTGCACATTTATCTTTAGGTACTTTTCTTATTTTACTTTATTTGATTTCAGAGAGAGAGAGAACTGTAAAAAACGACACAGAGTTTCAAAGCAGGATAATAAGAAATTAACAACGGTCAATATACCGTGTATTGTTGTCTACAAAATAGTTGTGTCTATCTGCCTTCAAAGTCCAAAACTGCACAAGATAACAGCCCCTTTCTGGTGTGTTCCCTGCTGTAACTTAGCTCACTGTCATCATCCCTGTGTCTGCCATGAAGTCCTGTCTGTATGCCTGGAACTCAGATTTGTACTCATACATGGGGCTCACTGTAAAGCCCAACTCTGCTCTGCCAGCTGATCCCAAGCAGGGGCTCCAGAGAGAGGAAGGAAACAAATCTTCTCCTTTTTACTGTTTCTTCCTGCCAGAATTTTCTCAGCAATATATTCTGTATTTGTTTCTTTCCCTACCACGTTACAAGAGTTTTGGGGTTTTTTTTGGGTGTTTTTCTTTACATTTCCAGAAGTTCTCATTGTGCCTCATCAAGGCTCAGAGGACTGAGTCTCAGATTTCTTAGCAGGGTCTTTTCTGTAAGGGGTCAGTTATCTATTACATTATAATATATGTAATATTATTGTTTGGTATAGTACAATAATACTACAATATACATAGTAATGTCAATGCTCCCCTAGCCTAGCTGGATTGTGGTTGCTTCCTGAAGTTTCTAGGCTGAATCTCTGTCATTTCCATGTTCTTTCACTTATTCTGCTCTCTAATGCTTATTTAGCCAGTTTCTAGCATCATGGTTCTCTCTGTGAAAATAACCAGTATGGTTTGTATTTCCGTAACTGGACCCTTGCTGACATAGTCATTATGTTCATCATCGTCATGGTTAATATTTACTGTTTATTATGCACTTAAGTCTGTTTCAAGTGTTTTATGTGAATTAATCTAATTCTCTCAGTCCTATGAGGTAAGTATAGCTATAGCCATTACCCTCAATTTCCAAGAAAAATTGGAGAAATAAGGAGAGGCTGTAGATATCCTAAGATGTCACAATTACTCTATAATGGAGCTATGTCACTTCTGTATGAAATAGTGAACACTCTTATCAAGGAATGAGTCCTTCTGTGTGGACCGAAGCCAGTTTGAACAAATGCATGGCATACCCTTGTGCAGGGAGCTTGGCTTAGGCTCATTTTACTAGCCCAGCAGCTGTTTCATTTGGCTGACTTTCTAGGCTGAGTGTTTCTGAGTGTGGCCCTTTAGCTTTTCCTTAGAGACAGGCTTGAAAGAAGCAAAAAAGTTCCTTTCCTGAATCTCAGCGTGGTCTCTGTCTGCAGCCCAGTGCACCCAGATGACATGGGACCTGTGTTATGGGGCCATTGCTAGGGAAGAAGGTGGCTGGGTGTCCATCAGGCAAACCATGCTCGGCACTTTCTTCTGCTTCACAAGACCCCAAAGAGCCCCCAGCCTAGTCAGAGTGCTTACTGGGGACATCAGTTAGAAAGATGATGCCTCAGAATGCTAGTGAGTGCCTAGCACTTAAGTAAACTTTGATTTTGGTGTAATGGTTATTATGAGTTGCATTGTGCTCTTTGTTTGGGGTACTGTGGGATAGAAGAGGTTTTTCCCTGCTCTGCAAGATAATTACTTCAATTTCCCTCACTCACAGGATGTTTAATTTTATAAGATTGCTGTTGGGCCTGGAAAAAAAATCCCTCCAGAGCCCATTATTAACATCCTGAAAATGGAAAGCATAATCTCAGAACAAATAGCTAAAATAATATTTTACTAAGGTTTTATTTTTTTGTGTTGTGCAGGAGGAAGGTATGTAGTCATTCTCACTTTTTCCCTTTGGTGTACTCAAACACAAAATGCTTTAAAACACAGGAAAGAAAATGGGATGGGGTGGAAGAGGCTGGGAGGCTTCATTCTGCCCTCAGCCTTGGAATCACTGATCATCCCCTTGGCAGAGGGGGTGTAAGACATCTGTCTGGCAGAGATCCGTCTTCAAGGAGACCTGGCCTCCTGCAACGTGGCTGTTCACTCCTCTGTATAGTGGTGTGTTCCCTGGATGATTCCCCATTGATTTTGCCTCTTGAACCTACAGAATTTGGTACCTCTGTTACTTCTTCAGATAATTACCTCCTATGATGGATGGCACTCTTGGCCCTTGCTGGACTGGTTGCTCCACCCACACCTTTCCACTCTATGGAGCTTCCAGCTGGAAAATAGTTTTGGACCCATTTTCTCAGCCTACAGAGTTTGGATCAGCCTTATCCCAGGGATAAGAGAAGTCCATTTCAAACAATCCCCTGAAAGCAAAGGTAGTAACAGTGGCTTTCCTCTTGCCTGAGTTCCTTTGTTATCTGCATTACATTGGTGCCAACATGAGCCACACTCATGCTTGGTGGCTCTTTATGGATTTGTGGCTGGCCTTCCTGTGCCCATTTCTTGCACTCTGAGTGTGTGGGAGCTGTGTCCCCTCCTTTAGTCATAGTACCTCAGAGCATGCCACAGTTGCTGGACGTGTTGCTGGCGTAAAGCAACCTTGGTTGGGCAGTTGTGGTTATACTTAATAAGTGATCATAGTAAAGTGGTTTATAAAATACATCTATCGACTTTAAATTTTAAATAAATTTACCTGATGGTTAATGCAGTTTGAACAATGCAGTGATATGTAAATTTACGCGTCAATGCTGACATTCATCTTGGCACCTGTGAATCCCTGGATCAGATGTTGCATAGAGTAGATGATGTGCAGGAGCCTCCAAGGCTGCAGAAAGCTGGGTGTGGAAGATATTCTTTGACCAAGAGAGAGGCCAGGAGAAGAAGCTGGGCTGACTGAGCCACAGAAAAAGCCACTTTAATTACATCTGCGGTGTTATGTACTAATACGTTAGCTGCGAGCTGGTCCCCTCGGAGGAGCTCCCTCCTCCCCTCACCCTCCTCCCACCTCCCACCCTGCCGTCCCCTCGGTCTCCTCCACACACTTCAGGCTTTATTTCATCCACTTAATGCACTCTGCTCTGTGTTCAGGTACTTACAATCTCCCATTACTATCACTCTGGCTCTTTTACGGCTTTTTTTATTTGCTCTATCATTTCACAGTCCAGTTGTTCTTTTCGGTCAGGTGGACTATAAAATACTCTGATAACAAGTTCACACTAGGAGCCAGTGACGGGCTCAATCCATAATGACCGCAGACTCTTCCATTACCAGCGTGTCCCAAATCAACGCTTCCGAGAGGCTGTGCATTCTCCTCCTGCCAGAGCCCATCTGCCTCGCTCTTCTGCTGGCTGCTCCGAGGATAGCTGCTTTCACGCTCTCAATTTTTCTTTTAAATAATCAAGTCTCTTTCACCCTTGCTTCTTAATTACTTCTCTTCTCTAAAGGTACTTTAATCTATTGCTATGCATTTAATATTATTTCTCTCTACATTAACATTCATAAATATGAAATAAAATCGGCCTCTGTGGAGTACCTTCATTAGCCTTTCAGCTGTGTCTTCTGGGTACACATTTACAGGCTTGCCATGGTGGTGGGGAGGATTGAGGGTGGATGGTGGGGGTGAATGGTGTGGGGTGATTTGCAAACCACAGTGTCCCCAGGATCAAACTGCTCCTGAGTCCACTTCACATGACCTTGACCTCACTGGGCCTCAGTTTTCCATTTTATCTGTGACATGGAAATAACAGACCCTCTCTCCTTTCTAAAGACAGACTGTGATGACCGGAGGAGCATTTGGCCATGAGCACACTAGCACCATCCTCACCTCTTCTGTGTAGCTTGTCTCTATCTCAAAAAAGAATGATCCAGCTGAATTTCAAAGCCCACCGCTACTGCTCTCTGCTCTGTGACTAGAACTGCACAAGACAAACGAAGTTGGTTCTGAGCAGGAGCCTTGGCATGGGAAGGCAGATATTTGTACCTAACTCACTAATTCAGAGCCAAGACTATTTAAGGTTGGTGTAGACCCCATAACAATATAGTTTTGTGCTTTACTCAGCCAAATTTGCTTTTATTTTCCAATATGGCTTATAATATCATTTACCATAACCTGGGACCCACCATGTGAAATTCATTGCTATTTTTTAAAGCAATTGATCACATATTAATTGTATGCCAGATTGGGTTTGAGGTATTCTACAAGTACTCTGAATTTGTCAAATCTTGGGGCATGGACTTTATATTTACTAATTCTACAGATAAAAAAAATTGAGGCTCAGAGATGCTGAAAGTCTTTGCAAGGCCAAATGGCTAGAGAGTAAGTGGTCAGCTGTATGCAAGCCCAAGTTTGCTGGCCTCCACTGCTGGCTACTACCTCCCCAGTCCATCTTCTGTACAGGACTCCATCTCCCAGCCCTACTTGATCCAATGTGGGGTCAGACGGGCAGGCCTGTCACTTCCCACATCCACCTCCGAATGTGCTACTGGATCAGAGATCCACAGCATCAGCTCTGCATGTGAAGGAAGAAGAACTCATTATCTGTGATCAGTCTTCACATTGGACTCCTGCCATGCTGATTAACAGCTGGAACACAATTCAACTCTATCTAATCAGCCCATTCCTGTCACATCAACCTTATTTTGCATAAAATTTGGGAACCTTTCCTCTTAATTTGTTCAACTAAAAGCAATAAAGTTGAGATTCTTCACTTTTTCATCTTATTTTTCTCTAAGGTACTCTGTCCTTTCTGAATAGAAATGACCTTGAAGGTAAGATAAATGGCTAATTTATCAGTAGGACCCGAAATTTATTTATCTTCCCAGATAACTAGATTTATTTGAAATGGACGCCCTTTCATTTCCAAAAATTATTTGAGGTAACTTATAAGTAAATATCATTAAGACAAGTAAAAAAGCAAAACAAAACCCCAAATCCATAGATATGGAGGAGGACCATTTGATTTTTAGCCACATAAGATCCTCATGAAAGTTCTATGTTCAATGGATATTAATTATAATAATAATAATAATCATAATATCACTATTTGCTAACATATAATCTGTTCTAATTTTTCATAGAAATTACAGTCATATACTACGTAACAAGTTTTGATCAATGATGTACCATATATAAGTATGACAGGTGATCCACAGGTTATACTTGAGTTGAAAAATTCCTATTGCTTAGTGACATCATGGCTGTCTTCATAGTATAAAGCATTAGTCATATGTTTGTGGTAATGCTGGTATAGACAAATCTGTTAAGATATGTTTAAATACATGGCACCAATGTGTTACAATTGCCTATGGTATTTTGCACAGTAATGTGCTGTGCAGGTTTGGTGCCTAGAAGCAGTAGTTTATACCATACAGACTGGGTCTGTAGTAGATTCTACTATGCAGGCCCACTCAGCGATGTTTGCACAAAAAACTGCCTAGCACCACATCTATTAGAAGGTATCCCCATAGACCATGACTGTACTTCATTAAGGCCTCTTAACTGGCCTGGAAATAGGTATTATCATCTCTGGTTTAAGAGTGGAATGACAGTCTGGTGATTATAGGAATTTGCCAGATGTCCCTATTTTTGCATGTCTGGAGGAGTCCTCTCCCTGCCCAGCCAGCTTACATAGCTACACAAAAAAAACTCTACAGCCTCCCAGCCCCCCACATCTCAGGAAATTTCTCTTTCCAGACTTTGTCTCTTAACCACTTCATCTCTTCCTCTTCCCCTTCTTTGAGAAAAACCCATCTTCTGAATGTCTGATTTGTCTTCTGCTCCCTCTGGCTTTACCACCATACTTTCTATCACACATTCTCATCCAAGAAGCTCAACTTCCTTTGGGCAATGAGCAACTCTAACCAGCATCCTCCCTCTCTTCAAGCCATGGGCCCTCATGGTATCCAGATCACACTCCTATTGGCCCTTATTTCTCTGAGCATGCCCTGACCCATCTGGCTACTTCCTGCCAACCCATCCTCCTTTCCTTGAGGTCAACAGGTCTCCACCCTTACTTCTGGGTGACATGTATATTGCAGGGGTCCAGTGAATATGTATTGACTGAAAAAATCACTAAATGATGACAACATTAATGGATAACTAGCAGACACCATTTGCATCAGGCACCCAAGTCTGCACACTTGTGAGAGATAGAACCAAAGTTTGTCACATCAAAACCTTGGCCTTTTTCTTTGCATCCTGACCTCCTGAGTATGCTTTGATATCTTGATATATACACAAACATACTGGGCTCAGAGTATGTTGCACATCCTTTGGTGCCATCCTTCCTGGATTCCATGAGGATTGTGCTTCCTTGAAATATGCAGGGCCAGGGATTTAGCTAAGCGGCATAAGCACCTGCCTGGCAAGTGCAAGGTCTTGAATTCAATCCCCGATACAAAAAAAAAAAAAAAAAAAAGAAAATGAAAAAAGAAATATGCAAAGCTCTAGCACTGCCCTCCTTCTGCTATCTCAGCCTTTGGCAAAGGCTCCTGGCAGCAGAAATCTCTAAGCACTGTAATTTCAGAAGGATAGATATGCCCCAGCACCCCGATACCAAAAGCAAGGATTGTACCTTTTCAAGGCATTGCTGACCAGTCCTCAGTAAAAGGCCACAGGGCTTAGAGGAGAACAAAACCTGACTCTTCACAAATCATGACAGCTGTCCCTGCCATGGCAAGCAACAATGGAATAGTCCAGAGGAGTCACACTTGGCTTCCTTGTAATGCCCGCTCAATAGATTGTTTTGATGGAAACATCACAAATCCATTTTGTAAAAAGCCAATGATATTTGCACCCAAGAATTCAATAATAGGACATGAAACTCAGGGAAAGAAATAATCAAATTGTCCATCCAGAGTGGAGTTAAAATTGTCATAAACATTGATCCTTCATTGCAGGGAACAGAAATAATAAAGTGTTGCTGAAATTGCATAGCTGCAGAGATTTCATTCTCTAATTGTCAAGAAGCATTAAACATCAACTATTTTGCAATAGAGCAAGCAGAAGCAGACTTCAGTGCATCCCTTCACTAGAGGTTGTCCCTAATTGTCATGCATAGATTGCAACAGAGGTTACTGAGAAAAATTGTTTGCATTTATTAATCAAAAGGAGTCAAAGACACACAAAGATATCATCAAGGCTCCCTTGTGCTGGGGGAGGCTGACAACTAACATTCTTGATGAAGTGTTTGCAGAGTGCTTGCAATCTGTTCAAAGCTTTTCTTCTTTGCAGGTGCAAACCTTTCTATCTGAAACATCAAAGAAACAATTGAAAATTAAACAGAGTAAACATCATGAAACAGGTTTCAATCTTCCATTTTTTAAGACAATAGGAGAGGTATAATTAATTTCAAGGCAATATTTGTGTTCTTTCAAAATTCATTTGTGCACATTAACATTTCATTAGTTGTGTATTAAGCATTGTTGCTCTTTTCTCCTTCTCTTTTACCCCTTTTGTTTTTGAAAAATTAGAAAGTCGAACTGCTTCCGAAATGTCTTTTACTCCAAGCATCCATGCATAGATGATTATCTTGCTCCAACTGTTTGATCAGCAGAATAAGTCAAAACTGTTTGGTAAAGTCAGGCAGTAGAAAACAGATTAACACTGGGGTAGGGGAAAGGAGGAAAGAAGGAAGGGGAAAGGAAAAAAGACATAAATTTGTGCATATCTATATCTATATCTCTCTATATATATACATAAGATGACTATACTACTAATTCTATTAGTTCTTGGAAAACTAATCATAGAACTAATCATACATTCATATGATTAGGTCAATTTTGCATATCTATATCTGGTAATCTAAGTAACTCTTTTGAAGGTAACAAAGTGCAATATTACAACCATTGTTAAATTCCTATCATCTTGTTTTGAAAACCTATACCCTTATTATTATGGATTTGTTGTTGGTGTTTGTTTGTCTCTTTTGCTTTCTGGTTTTCTGTGTCTTTTTTTCCTCTTAAATAAATAAATAAATATATAAAAAGAAAACACATTACGGAAGAAAGAATCCCTTCATGACGAAGGTAAAAAAACTTCAGAGGCAAATATAGCCTCACTCAATTTTGTTATTGAATTATGTATTTTAATATACTCATGGTAGATACCTTTTAAAATGTTGATTTTTAAAATTGCTTCCCCCATCTCTACTGCTTAGTTTTAAAACTTATCCATACTCAAGATAAATGAAAATAAAACCAATAAAACCAGCATATATTATTTTGCTGGGCACCCGAATGAAAGAAGTATGTTTTGTATTTTTTTTTAGTACTAGTGATCAAACTCATGACCTTATGCATGCCCTGCAGGTGCTTGTGCCACTAAGCCACACCCCCAGCCCATGTTTTGAGTGTTATGGTTTTAAGCCATACCTAATTTTTGAACACTATATTCAACTGCTGAGACTTTCTGAATTATCTATGTTCCTTTATCCCTTAAGATATATTAATTTTATGCATCCTAGATAGGAGGTTGACTTTTTTAGTATATGAAGCCATTAAATGTTAATAGAAATATTACCCTTTATTGTGTACCATGAATTCTGTTTTTTTTAAAAAAAAATAAAAAATGTTTCCTAGCAAATAAAGAATACTGAGGTTTTGACTGAAAATATTTATTCAGAAGTAATGAACTGTTCAGTTAATTTGTCTATTATTCAAGTATGACATATGTTATTATTCTATGAGTATTTAAAATTCTTTATGTGTATAGCTCCAGTGGGTGGGGATGAGATATTTGCTAGAGTAAATTCAACATGGAGACCTAACAGGCCTCTGGCTATTGTTGGTGGAGTGCCTGAGGCCCCGCTTGTGTTTGATGCTTTCTCTGCACACCTCAGCTGCATCAGGACAGGTTGTGATCCGCCCTCTATCTAATCAATGCCAGTGTCACACAATGTGTGTTTTTTTTATCTATGTCCAGCCTCAGTCTTGTAATAAGCTGTCATACACGGGATTCTGTGGCATGGAAATGTGCTCATGAATATCATACCACCCATTCTGGGATAGCTGATAGTCTTAGGAAGACTAAGACTGGGTGGATGATGATTTATTTTTAAGTTGCCCTTGACCATTATAGAGTTTTGCAGGTGCTGTAGCAGAAAATTTCATAAATATTTTATTTGAGTGACTTTAATGCAATGACACACAACTGTGGTCATGTCCTCTTACTCAGCGCTGACGATGCCAGGAGGAACTGATACTGCAAATTATTCTACAAGGTATCATAAAACTAAGAACCATCAAAATAGCTCACAGATTGCCTGGTTCAGTAGTCATACCCTAGGGGAGACACTGCTGAGCGTGGATAGTGCCTTGACCTCTTCTCTGGGATTCGGAAATGAGCTGCTATCTTTCTGATTGGGCCCCTGTTCCAGTCTTAACTGTGGGATCCTAATAACCAACTGTAGCCCATGTGTAGTTTGACCTTACAGTTAAACTATAGGAAAAGGGAATCAATTCTTAATGAATGGTTAGTCCATTTTGTTCTTGTCTTAGATCTGGTCTTTCAATTGAAAATGGTAATGAAGCCCAAGTGGAAATAAGTGATGATGTTTTGGTTGGTAAGCCAGGAGGAGAAGTTTTAGGCTTCTCCACTTTACAGAGATGGGCAATGAGTTGGAGGATTTTCTTCATTTTTTTTTCTGTAAGTTTTATTTTAAAGAGAATAAAACCAAGCAAAATAAAACAAAATAAAGCTAATCAAAACAAAACAGTGTAAGTGATACAGGACTTCAAAGCAAGATAATAGAAAATTAACAGTGGTTACCATAACACCTCTTGTTGTCTGCAAAATACCTGCCCATAACTTCAGATATAGTAAAAATCAAATAAAAGAATAGAACTATCAAAAACAAAACAATAAATGCAATAAAGGACTTCAAAACAACATAGCAGTAAATTCAAAATGGCTACCATAATACATCTTACTAGCTTTGAAATAGCTGCCAGTGCCTTTGGTTATAATAAAATCAAACAAGACAAAACAGAGTAAAACTCAGCCAAACAAAACAATGAAAATGATACAGGACTTTAAAACAAGATAATAGGGAACTAACAATGGCTACCACCTTCAGAATGAGATTCCCCATCACATTGCACATTGTGATTCTCTGAATAGATGGTCAGACTACTGGCTTCAGGCCTGCAAAGACAGTGGAACACTAAACACCGCAAGCATTAAGTTGTATTTTACCTCAGTAGCTATCATCCCAACCTGTGTTTCTCTGGAGCAGCCGGTTACTTATGGGGTGGGGACAGGGCAGGGGGAACTTGGCTCTTGTTTGTCTCCCAGCTTGTGCGCCTGAAAGGGCTGGTGTCTGGATCTCCTCCCATTAGCTGCACGTGGCGCCAACTTGGAGGGAGGGCCTTGTTTCTTGTTCTCCTCCTCCACAATCTGTGAATGACCAGGGAAAAAAAGGTTCAAGTTTTCCCTAGATTTCTAAGAAGATTCACTTCTTTCCCAGTGAAGATGGCCTCCGTTCTCCTGTTTTTCCTGCTCCCTCTGCTGGGATCTTTAATGTCACACCCAACACTGTTCAGACAGCAGAGGAAAGCTGAGACAAACAGCCACAGCACAGAAGAGTCAGTTTTTGGAAAGCTCACTTTATTACCTTGTCCTAACTTTTAACCACTGGCAACATTATTAACTGAGAAAACAGAAAGCTGGGCTTTTACAAAATTATAAGGAAGATCTTCAGAAGAGTAATTTCTCATTCCTCTGAGGCTCTCCTCAGCTGTGTGTCAGCTCTCTGTTACCTGTCTGGTTCCTCAGAGCCTTCTGCATCCTATGAGGGCTGGGGCTGCTCAGATCCCCATTCGATATCATATTGAAACATCTAACTTGGAAGTACATCACTTTGCAACTGCCATACTCTTTTCAACAAGTAGTGGTTAAAGAATATGTTGAGGTGGCTCTGTCATTTACTGCTCAAGATGTCCTGGCAGCTGTATTTTGATGCCAGAGCTGATAGAGGACACAGGCTGCAGCTGGAGAAAAAGCTACTTCCTCAGGGGTGCAGAGCTGGAAGGGCACCTTTATATTCTGGAAGGCTCCTGGGCAATCTGGTGGGTGCACTTTCTGTGACCAGTAATAAAGGGAATTCTAGGGTAGCTTTGCTTATTTGCTAGGTCAACAATTTCAATGACTCTTTTCAAAGACTTCCTTCAAAGAGCGGAGAAGTAGTTCCACTCAGATGTTAAAGGATCTTCATTGAGAAGAGCTGTGTTTTTCTTTTGAGTTCTGGAGGCCACACACTGATCACGAAATACAACTCCATTTTACATGGAGCATGGTGATTTGAACTGTGATGAAAACTCAGATCATATAGCTTTTCCAAATTTTGTATGCCTGCTGAGATTTGAAAACTATTCAGTTCTGGGGATTTTCTATTCAAGTCAACTGAATGAATATAGGATTATTTTATTTCTTTTTTTAATGGTTCTAAAATAGCTTGCTGTGGAACCAAAGGGGAAAGCATTCTCTCATTTTATAGCAGATAGTGAATACTGACTTCTCTGGCCTCACCAAGTTACACGCCATGGCTTCTTCTGCACAGGTGACTCGGTCTCCACTGAATCTTCTCCATGAGCATTTAAGTGTTTTCCAATACATTCATGGCAAACACCACAGCCAAAAACCCTCCTGAGGCTCTGCAGACCCATCTTCTGCATGTACACAAAAACCTCTTGGAGTGTTAATGCAGGGGTCTACGCCCTTATGTCCCACTCTCTCCCAGGTCTGCTCCCCTTCTGCACTTCTACTTTACCTTCTACTCCACCTTAAGGCCTTCTTGTTAAAGTCACCCATGATCTCCAAGTTGCCCGCTACCAAGGTCATTTTTTGTCCTCATTTCATTTATCCAATGAACAACATTTGGGAGTCAATCACTCTCTCCTTGCAAGTATTTTTGTCTGTTGCCTGTAGGCTGATGAGGCACCAGCCTTGTTGAGCTTTAGTCCTGATCTCTCCCATGGGATCTGAACTCCTGCGTCTTCCGTCTTCCCTGACAGCTCCTGGCACTTTTAGATCTAACATGGCCAGGTGAAACTCTTGATTTGGTGTTCTTCCGTTACTGAACATCTAATCCCATCCCTGGGGAAACCCCACCTGTGTGTGGTCGCCAGCCTTTGCCATTGTGGGAGATTACCTACCCATGGCTTGTTCAAGCCAAAACTAATTCCTTCTTTCCCTTTCTCTTTTGTTGCCTTCCCCACGCAAATGTTCCACTTTCAAATCATAGCCTCAGTCTTTCTACAACTCTCCATCTTGCTGATCACACCTGGCACATTGACATGTATTTCTTACCTAGAGTAGGACGATTGCTTCCTCACCACTCCTCATGTCTTTCCCCCGTGCAGTATATGACTGCACCATGCTGCAGGAATCTTAAACACAAACTTTCCTGCACCACTGCCATGTGTTAAGCCCTCTACCAGATCAAACCCTTCATATAATCATAGGTTCCAACCCAAGATGCTTCGTGTCTGTGACCTCAGCTACCAACATTCCTTCCCCTGCTGACATATTCTGACATATGGATCTGTCCTCTGCCTCTTTATTACTGAAAACTTCTTGTTGACTTAGGGATTTGTATCTACAGTTACCTGGGCCAGGATGCCCAAGCCCTTGAGTGGCTCACAGCTGGATAGTTCCTTCCAGCTGTTTACTGATGCCTTTCTGATGAGTCCTCCCTTAGCTACCACTCAAGGACATCTTCTTTACTGTACTTTTCACCTTCCTGTGATGGCATCTTGCTAACTTGTTTTGTTTATTTGTTTGTTGTTAGTCTTGACTATCTTCCTCAAACACTAGAATAAACACCACCATGGAGATCTTGGATTTTGTTTGTTTGTTTGTTTGGTTGGTTATTGTTCTATATTTGTAGCCCAGAACAGTGCCTGGCATATAGAACACGTTCTAAAAATAGTTGTTTAGTAAAAAGTGAGTTCAATAGGAATCTGGATAATGATAACCACTGAATTTAAGTAACTACAGTAGGAGGAAGGTAAAACACATGATCTGTGCCTTGACAAGGAAGAAAGAGAGGTCCTCAGGTTAATTTCAACTCTGAGTTTCACTTTTGAGCCAGTTATCTTAGATGTTTCTTAATTTATGTCAGGTTACAACCCAGGAAATCCATCATAAGTTGAAAATACCATTTTATATACTAACCTACATAACCAGCATCCTAGCTGAGCAATGCAAGATACTGTAGAGTATCAGGTGCTTCTCTTTCTATAGAGATTGAGTGACTTGCCCAGGATCACACAGGAGAACAACACAGTCACTGGTCCAATTGTGTTGGTTGCTTATAGCCCAAGCCCAGTGCTGACTTGGATATGGGGACACAAGTATATAGTTAAATATTATTCTGTATGTTTCTCTGAAAGTGTTTTTCTGGTGAGATTAATATTTAAATCAGGTCACCCTCTATACTGCGAGTGGACTGCATCTGATCTGTGGAAGGCCTTTAGAGAATATAGCCTGACCTCCTCTGAACAAGAAGGAATTTTTGTATTTGATTCCAATATGTGTGAAGGTATGGACAGCTATTTTGAAGAGAACAATAGACATTATGGTAGCCACTGCTGATTTTCCTATTGTCTAGTTTTGAAGGCCAGAAATGCTTTCATTCTTTTGTTTTGATCAGTTTTATATTGTTTTGTTTTGTTTGGATTCATTGCGTGTGAAGATATGGACAACTATTTTGGGGAGAACAGAAGACACTGTGGTAGCCACTGTTAATTTCCTTTTGTCTTTTTTTGTTTTGTTTTGTTTTTTGGTACCAGGAATGCAACTCACAACCTCCTGCTTGCCAGGGAGGCACTTGCTGAGCTAAATCCCTGGCTCTATTGTCTTGTTTTGAGATCCCATGTTGCTTACATTGTTTTGTTCTGATTTACTTTGTTCTGTTTTGCTTTGTTTTATTCTCTTTAAAGTAAAAAAAAAGGAATTTTTGTGTTCAGGTGGCCTTTAGACTCAAGTACAACTCTTCCTGCCTAGACCAACAGGTGTTTGGACTTGCCAAGCTCCTATCTGTCTGTCTGTCTGTATCTCTGATGTTTCTTTGGGGTGCCTTGAATAATATAATCTCTAAAGAAAAATAGTATTTAGACTCTGGGCCAAAGCGCTACGATGCCTATATTTCATCCATCCAGCCATGGAGCTTCCCAGGTAAAATGGACATAGAAGACATATTAGGAAGACAGATATAAAGATATGTAGAAGCTCAAACAAGAAGAGACCCTGTCAGTCTACTGGTGCATTAGTAATTATTGGGAATAAGTCTCAGCCTATAAACTGGTCAAGTTCCCTACAGGAGAATTCCTGGGCCATCTGAGAGCTGATGTTTATCAGAGAGAAGTGATTTATGGTAGGACTGCAACTGGATAAAAAATGTTACCAGTACTTTGTATGATTTAAAATTCCAAGTTATAAGTTGATGAAATCTGACATTATGATGTCTTATTGTATCCCAGTCCATCTTGTGAAATCTCCTTCTTAGGACTCTAACATTCCCAGAAGTCCTGTTCCTAAGATAGGCAGAAATGAGCTCTAATGAGATTTTGTCACTCACATAATAGCTCTATGACAATGTGACCAACAGAAGTGATCTGATAAGAAGTTGGAAGCAATTAATCCAATTAGAATCTATAGTCTTCAATGTGCTATTATTTCCAAAAAAGCTTTTAAATTGCCATGTTTTTAATAGGAAGATGAAAAACAGAGATATTTTATTAAATATTTATCTCATTAATAAA
Organism: Hydrochoerus hydrochaeris; assembly: GCA_004027455.1. Taxonomy (NCBI): domain Eukaryota; kingdom Metazoa; phylum Chordata; class Mammalia; order Rodentia; family Hydrochaeridae; genus Hydrochoerus; species Hydrochoerus hydrochaeris. Next base: position 109,286 of record PVLA01006169.1, on the reverse strand, counting down.
CACTAGCTAATCATTGCTTTTTATTTTGAATTAACTTTTCCATTTGGGTTCAAAGCACATTTCACAGGCACATTCTTTTCTCTTGATGTGAGGGGACTTAATTACAAAAGCACAATTGGACTTCCACTCTGTATGAAAATGAAGCAAATGAAATTGCTTTTCTTCCCCCAATGATTGTTGCTACGAAGGAGCACAATTGAATATGACAGTTCTTTTCGATTCAGGAATTGTTTTCCGATGAAGTTTGGGGATTACATGCAATTATATAGCAGCAAATTTTCCATGACCATTTATGTTCAAGGACCTATTTTAAAAATAAAATGAAAGCCAAACTACCGAATAAATGACACCATGATAACCAATGTCCTTTACATCTCTGTCACATTGGTTTAACAGGGATAGCACCATGTCTGTGTATCAGAAATCTGTCTAATGAAGACGTACAGCAAGAAGGAGATAGACCAACCTGCTAATCTAGTCTGAGAACCGTGTCTGCCATCTTACACTGCCTTATCTGCGTCCCAAATATTCACTGTTCTCTCTTGCTATGGAGTTCTTTCTTCTTTGCTCTATAGTCAGATAAGATAAAGTGAAAGATTAGGAAATGGCATCTGGCAAATTGGAGCTGTGCAGTCCCTGCTTTTGAATGGATCAACATTGTCATGTCCCACTGTGCGTAACCCCAGGCTTTGGCAGTTAGGCATGCAGATGGCTTCCCCCAAGAACTGAGGCCTGGGAATGTCACCCCACACCTTTGCAAGTAGAACACCACCCACTGAGAGAGAGGTGGGGGAGAGAGGGTCAGCATCACACAGACTGCAGAGTGAGCAGGGGGCTGGAGCTTGGGCAGTGTGGAGCCATGGCCCACTATGCAAAGTAACCCTCTACCATTTAGCTGGCCTCTGGGACTTGGCTTTTACCGCTTGCCGCTATTGGCTCTGCAGTACTAATGGTCTGCCATGGTCTTCAGCTCTAACCCTTTCACCTAAGTTGAATCCTGGATTTATGCAGTCCCCATGCACCACAACCACTATGATTTGTTTTGTGTCAAGGCTCTGGGATCTGGCTTCTGACTCAGTGTTCCCTACTTCATTACAACTGGTTTTCTAGCTCTAGAATTAGCTCTTCATTACAGGATAGGAGCCCAACTTATTTGCTCCCCAGCTCTTGCTCAGCTCCTACATCTTCCCCTAATTTCACTCCAGGGCTTGGGGTCAGATCCTTTGGAACAAAGACTCCTGCATGCTTGACTTCTGATTTGTCTCTGTTTCCTATCATCCTGGCTGGAACCCAGAGCTTCTTGAATCTCAGCTGGGCCTCACTGTTCTCTTCAAGGACCCCATCCCCTCTCCCCAGTGACAACTGGGTGGCTTTGATCTGGCTTCTGTTTCATTCTAGGAAGTGAACCAATCTCTAGCCAAGCTGGTATGTAGCCCCAGCTCTGACAAGTGTCCCTAGAGAAGCATTTCAGGAAAGAATTTTATCTGATCACTACAGGCAATGATCAAAGACAACTAATTCCACTGTTTGTTACAACATCAGTGAAAAAAGTCAAGAATATAGTCTCAGTAGGAGCATAAAGTATGCAATAAAGGCAATACATAATTAATGGATATCATGTCTCTAACACAGTGCTCTTCAAAACCAAACACACAATGTGTAATTATTTCTCACATCATCATACAATAGGGAGTAGGCAGATGCTGGTTGTCGCTTATAAAAAAGGAAGTAGAAAAAGAGCCAAATGAGTTTTCCACTGGAAACCACCATAGAAAGGAGAACAAGACCCAAGAATCTTGAAACCCAATTGTGACGCAGTTAAAATGTCAGTATAAATCTCCATTTCAGGTTTTCACAAATCTAGACAATCAGTTGGTGGATCTATTTTACAGTTTATGGTGCTGAGAATCCCAGCACTATCACAAGTTCAAACCAGTTTACGAGTCACACAAGGAAACCAGTCTAATTACTTTACAAACTATGATGTGGCTCAGTGGGCAAGAACAGAGCCAGTGTTGCCTGTGCTGCCATCACTTATGTCATAGCTCTTTGGAAGGATGGAGCTAGTAAGTACATAGGCTACTAATGACATATTAATATGTGGGGGGGTATGGTAATCAATTGTTCTTACAATTACATTCCATTCACATTTTACTTCCATTGCAAATTGGAGCGAGTTACCCATTTGGTCACCCTTGTTACATACATAGCCAGTGATTTGAAAGACCTATTTTTTAAAAAGTCAAATGTATCTGCAAAGTGAGATAAGCTGAATATATTTAACAGAATGGTTGCTGTAAATTCTCAAAGCAATGGGATTTTGTGAAGGAATCATAGGCTCAAATGTCTCTACACAGATAATAAGAATGTGGTATCAGTCTAAGACAACAGATAAACCTTATTTGAAAAATATGGGCTAAATGTAGCATTTTATAGTGATACTAGTTCATGATGAATTGATGAATTAGATCAAATGTACTAATTACTCCTTTATCTTGTCTTATCAAGTCCTTACTTCTCTCTCATTTTCATACAAGAAAGTCTTAAGTAATGTACATATTAAATTGCACTAAATATTCCTGATTTCCTTCATCTTTCTATTTTAAAAGAGCCTAAAATTGGTTCTGGGTGGAGGTGAGTTAATGAGATCAGTTCCCTTTTGTTTGGATGATCCTAGCTATTCTGGCATCTCCTCTGCAATCAGTGAGATATATTTGTGCCTATTTATGTAACTTGCATTCTTGGGAATCTGGGATTTAATTTGTTCTTTTTTCTCCAATAGAGTGAGAATTCCTCAAGTGTAAGAACCATATTTCTGCTTAACCTAGTAATCAAATGTATCTATTAGGTGCTTAATTGTATCCAATGCTGAGCTAGACAAATATGAGGAGACTTCAAGGCTCAGCCTCGCCTCTGATTCTTGCAATTTCAAGAGGGAGCTCATTCTCAGTGAGATGCGCCATTGCACTGTCTTTATCAAATATTGCCGTGTCAGATCTGTTAAAAGTGCTTTGAATCTATTATTGAATTGAGTCTTACAAAAAGCCCTATATGCTCCTTCATATCAGTCTGCCCATTTTACAGATGGGAAACAGAGAGAGATGAGTGCCTTGGCATGGTGACACAACCGGTAATGCAGACTTAGGATGAGAACCATGCATGCTCTGTGCCTCACCGTGTGTCCTCTATGGACTATTCTGAGTGCACACTGGGTCCTCCATGACTGCAGCACCCCGAAATTCTGCAGTAGACTTCCTCTCTCTTCCATATAGATAATTTCCATCGGATCTGTTTTTAACTCATGTAATCATAATGAGAAACCAGGGCTAATCAGGCTCACAGAGCTGTTGTTCTCCTCCTGCCCTTAAACTTCAGACAGAGTAGGAAGTTAAAAAAAAAAATCAACGCTACAGCACTGAGAAGAAAAAGAAAAGTTAGTGGTTTCCTGGATAAAACAAAACAGGTGCAGTTGGGTTTATGGAAAAATGAGATTGGAGGAAACGGCAGGAGACATGTCTGAGAAATCCTCAAACGGAGGCAGGAATATTAGCGAGGCTGTGAGATACTGGGATAGCATAATTTATAAACTTGATCTAATGTTTTTAAATTTATAACTTCCTAAACAAAAATAGAGACTAAATATTGTCTTCAGACATCCATAAAACATTCAGAAAAATAAAACATGATTTGTGCTGAACATAAGATCTCAAGGAATGCCAATCAAAGGAGATCTTAGTGGTCACCTTTGTGCAATGAAGGATAGGGAAAAAATACAAGACTTTTGGGAAATGGGGTTGCTCTGGTTTGAATTTATGCCCTGAAGTTCAAGTATTGAAAACATAATTCTCAATGCAGTGTGCTGGGAGGTTCAGCCTAACAAGAAGTGACTGGGCTGTGAGGTCTCTTCACACTTGTCTAGCTCGGCACAGGGTACAAATAGGCTCCTAATAGACATGTTTGATTATTAGACAGAGTAGAAACATTTTTCTTACACTTGAGAAATTCTTACTATCTGGAGAAAAAATAACATATAAAAACCCAAATTCCTAACAACACAAGTTACATAAACAGGCACAAATATACCTCACTGATTGCAGGCGGAGGAGTTGCTGTAATAGTTAGGCTCATCTAGTTTTGATTCTTTACACAAGATTGTGATTCCTGTTTTTCAGATACTGAAGCAAAGGCCTAATTTATACAGGTTCTCAAATGGCAAGTGGCAGAGACAATATCTGGACTCACCTATTCCCAAGAAAAATTAAGGAGTCTATGAAAATAAGTAAGCTAACATTTGTTGAGTGTCTCCTATGTGTTGAGAACTATGCTATGTGCTTTTTTAGATTTACTACTTTATTTTATCCTCACAATCCTTTGCAATAATTTTTATACTCTATACCAATAAGGACACTGAGTGGGCATCCGCCCAAAGCTGCACACCCAACAAACAGAGGGGTCAGAATTTGAACCCAGATCTTAGATCAAACCTCATGCTCTCTTCATTCTGTACCTTTTCTGACCTCATAGTTTTAATTTAATGATTACCTAAGTATGGACAAGTGAATTTTTCAATGTAATTTAAATCTGAACTGGATCTTTTTTTCAAGGAAGATGATGTTCTTGCAATTTGCAAGTGTTACTTTATGAAACTAAATAAGCTAAAGCACTATTTGAGAAAGTGAACTGCTATTGATTGCTTAATAGCTGATACATAAATCACCCTGGGACACAAATCATCCATTGTTCTTCCAGAAGCAGGAGCCCAATATCTGGAAGGAATTGAACAAATAACAACACAATGTATATTGGAATCTAGCAGGAAAGATCCACAATAAAGGTGGTTTATAAATATTTCATAGGCTCAGTAACTATATGTCCTATAGTTCTAGTTTTTATAAACATTGTAATCAGTTGTTTTAAAAGAGACTAGAGAAGAATCAAATTTTTATAGGTAACTATAATAATATTATAAAAGTACAAATCATTTGGATTCATTTTAAGTGAACCACAGTCTAAAAGATATCAATTTATTGATTTGAGAAATAGGTTTGGAGACAGAGGCAATTCTTTGATTCACACAGCAAAATGAATAGCTTTAATTATTGTGTGTGTCACCCACTCTGAGCTTGCTTCAGATTTTCCAACCATAAATTTTTAAGCTACTTAGTGCTCCATATTTTAAAAGTGCATAGAAATTGGGGTCAATTTCTATCCACACAGGAAACTTGCTCTGAAAAAATAAACTCCACACTCCTATTTGTAAAAGGGGAATAAAAACACTGAGGAATTTATATTACAATATATAACTGGGTTGATTCAGTCATTCTTTTACTAATTCAAAGTTTAAGGAGCATTTATGGAATAGCTGAGTGATGCTGTTGGCTCATCTTCTTGGGGTAGGAGAATAAAGTATAAGTAAGCTGGAGGTAGTATAATTTATGGATTAGTAGTCTTTTTAAAAACTTTGATGTAGTTGACATACAATAAACTTGTACATGCTCAAGTTTTTCTATTTATATACACCTGTAGATTCATCAGAATTCAGATAATAACATATCCATGATCCCCAAAACTTCCCCTGTTCCTCTTGATAAACTTTTTCTACCTTCACCACTTATGACCCTCCCAGCTCCCTAGGCCGTTGCTGACTTTTGTCTGTCATTATAGATTACAAGGCATTCTGCATAAATTTCCTATAACTAGAATTATATGGTATTGAATCTGGCTTTTTTTTTTTTTTTAGACAAGATCTCTATGAAATCCAGACTGCCCTTGGACTCAGTAGCCCAGGCTGGCTTTGAAGTCATAAACCTCTTGCCTCAATTTTCTGAGTGTAATAATTACAGGCATGGCTTACCAGGTCTGGGTTTTTTAACTCAGCAAATAATTTTAAAATTCAGTCATGTTGTTTCATGTAGCAATAATTCTGAGTAGTATTTCATAGTCTAGTTGTACCATGACTCATTTGTCCATTCACTTGATAGGCACTTGTGTTTCCAGTTTGGGCCTAAAACAAATGAAGCTAGAGCAAATACTTTGGTACAAGTCTCTGTGTGCATTTAAGTTTCCATTTCTCGGACCAAACACCTAGCAATATAATAACTGATTCACATGGTAGGTGTATGTTTAACTTTGTAAGAAACTGAGCTGTTTGCAAACTTTATTTAAGTGTATCTAAATACATCCTGAATCATTCTCACCAGCAGTGAGGATTCCAGTTGCTCCTCACTCTGTCCGATACTTCTAAGTTAGGCTTGTACATCGGAGCCACCTGTCATTTGCAAATATTCTAAGTCTGTATCTCATCCTCCCATTGTCTGAACAATGTCTTTTTTGAAAAGCAGAAAGATAATATAGTTGGATCTTGTTTTGTTTGTCTAGGTCTTGTCAATCGCTGCCTGCTAAATTGTTCAATTCAGTTAAAATAATTACTGGTGTGGGTAGATGTATATTGCAATTTTACTCTTTGTTTTCTGTATCACTCATAGATTTTATTGTTGTTGTTGTTGTTGTGTTCTGTCTTTACTGCATTCTTTTGTATTAAATATTTCCTAGCATACTCCCTTTTTTCTTGTGCTATTGTCATTTACTTTTCAACTCTACATGCTACAAACCCAACAATACAGTTTAATAATTACTACTTTTAAAATTCTCTTGTCTTTTAAAGAAGTTAAGAGAAGACAGAGGAAGACTATGTATAGACTTCTATATGAGTTCATGTATTTATCCTGTGGTATGCATTTGTTCTGTCATGTGTTATGTTGTAAAATTGAGAATATAACTTTAGAATTGTTGTTAATGCAATTGTTTTTTAAAGCAGTTAACAGAGGAAACATAAAACCATATCTATGCTGTTCTTTATAATTACTTGTATAATTACTTTTATTAATTCTCTTTATTTCCTTGTGTAGATTTGATGTACATTTTAGTTTCTATACAATTTTCTTAGGGAATTTCAGGGAAGGGCAATGATAAGAAAGCAAAGGAAAGGTATTTTTTCAGCACAAGAAATAAAGATGTTTACCTGGAGGCAGGTATTCTGGCAAGTGGAATAAATGAAATAAAGACAAAGGAAACAACTAAATGGAAGGAAATCCCAGTGGGCAGGCTGGAAAATGAGGCTGATATTTTCCTAGAACTGTGCAGGAAATCACTGCTTCAGGAAGACCACCCAAGTCTCAGTTAGACCACTCAGGGATAAATTAGAAGCATGGGGATGGGCAGAGGCCTTATGAGTAGTCGTGTGTGACCTTGAATAAGTACAGGAAAATGGCAGTACTTGAACTCTTGGTAGGTGTTGGGGCCCCTGACGCTACCAGTGTTAAAATTAATTGCACAGATTTAAATGCAAACAGCTTAGATTAAGAAGGAGATTGAGCCTTTCCACTAAGAAAGACCCAACTTAAAAATATCACACTATTGATTCTAAACCAGTTTTTCACTGTGCCTTTTCTTAATCCACTGATAGGAAGACAGTGATGCCAACCAGCTCTTGTGATATAACAGACTTGATTTTCAAGTGAACAACTCAAATCTAGCATCTTTGAAAAATCTGAAATGTTCCACTTTCCCTGCCAAGTCAAGGCATCACATTATAAAAACCAACATTTTCAGAAAGTCTTTTTAGTTTTCCCGTCAGGACAAAGATTTCTGAAAAGACAGAGGCAAGCTTCTTTACACATCGTGTAAAGGGAACTACTCTTGAGGGATGGTTGCAAATGAACTAAGGGAAACTGCAGCCAAATGAAATTCGACAAACAACTGTCATATTCCAAATGGTCAATCAAAAGCTGGAACAACTTGGATGTAACAGAAGCCTATTACGATGAAAATAATGATCTCAGGACAAGGGCCACTTAATGATTTGCAATTTAAGTACACAATAAATATTCATCCATGACCATTGGGTAACATTCAGGTTCTGACCATTTTGTATGGCTGAGAGTGTTACCTGGAACAGTGGGGGACACTTAGAGTGAAAAGGGACACAAATAATTCATCTTCAATTTTAATTTCAATATAATTGCAGAATACAGTGGTATCCTACAAATGTGAATGATGCACTGAGGGTATCTGTTTTACATTCCAGAGTATCTCACTGTTTGGGCAGAATGGTTCTCTTACTGGAATTGTTCACAAAGCAACCTATTATGTGGTGAGCAGTACCCTCTGGGCACCATTGAAATTAATATGAAAGGAACAATCAGGAATGCCAAGTGCAGTGCATAAAACACAGGTAGGTGGTGGAAGACAGATAAGCAGCCTAGGAGGTTTAAGTTTCCGAATCTGAAGCTGCAGAAAGATGTGTTATACAATTTACATTACAACCAGTCACAATTTTAGAATGGGTAATGAAAAGCTCATATAGTTAAGTATTGAATCCGTAAAAAACACAAAAAGCTGTGCAGCACAAGGGAGCTAGATGATGGGTAAATAGACAAAGAAGATAATCAGAGAGCAGGAGGAGAAAGCTGGGCTTGCTTTCACAAAATTCTTCTGGTTTTGGCAACTTCACCTGCACAATGCTCATGGCGATGTCTCTATAGTTGGATTATTTTAAAATCAGAGTTTGTGAACCTTAGCACCACTGACATTTAGAGCCAGAAAATTGTTGTTGTGGGAATCATCTTGTGTATTGTACAAAGTTTAGCCGCATACTGGGCCTCAATCTTCTGAATGCCTGCAGCACCTGCTCCTCCTTGGTTGATGATGAAAAATATCTCTAGACTTTGCCAAATGTCCTCTGGATGGAAAAACTGACCTGCTCTGAGAACCATTATCTTAACAGAAGGCAACAATGCAAACTATTCCACCTTGTAATCATATGCATCTAATCCTGTGAGGAATGTTAGTTATGCTAAAATATTAATTTGGCTCAAAAAGTCAGATTAATCTGGGAGTAAACTAAACAGAATTTTTAAAAAATCCACTTACATGGTGTCTTAGTTACTTTTCTTATTGCTAAAACAAGATGTCCAACCCTATAAGTTAAGAGAGGAAAGATTCATTTGGCTCGCAGTTTGTAGAGGTTTCAGTCCATAGTCAGCAGGCTGCAAGCAGGGTGACATGGCAGACGGGCATCACAAAGGAGAAACAGTTCTTGGCAGGCAGAAGATAGCAAAAGCAAACAGTAACTGAATGTTATGGCTTGTGTCTGGATGTCCCCCCAAAGTCTCATGGGGTCATAAGCGAGGCTTTTCAGAGGTGGCTAGATCTAGAGACTGTGACTCTAGCATTGATTCATGGTGCAGTGCTAGGATTAAGGACAGTAGGATTAAGCGTATGAGTGCTATCTGCCCTCAGAATGGGTAGCCTAGGTGAGATATAAAGAACAAAAAGAGGTTTGTCAATTTGTGTCGTTTACTTGCTTTTGATGTCTTCTGCCCACCATGAACAATTTCTCCTTTGTGATGCCCCTCTGCCATGCCACTCTGCCTTGGAGTCAGTCAACTATGAACTAAAATGTCTACAAACTGTGAGCTGAATAAACCTTTCCTCCCTTAATTTGTAGGTGTTGGGTATTCTGACTCAGCAATGAGAAAAGTACCTAAGATGCATGGGTTCTAGAAAATCTCTTTGATGATTTCTCCCTCAATCTACCTTAAAACAACCAAAAATGTGATTGATCTCCTATGCATTTGTGCAGTGAGCAATGCTCTGTGATAGAATAAAACCACAGACTGACCTCTTCCTGAGATTTAGAGGCAAATAGTAGTGCAACACTTTTTCCACGTGAGGATGTGTGAAAAGAAAGCCAGGTGTATTTTGTAAAGAGAGAGATGGTGAAGGTCAGTGAGAGAGAGGCAGACCTGTGGGAGGGTAGCAGCAAGATCTGTCTTGTGGTCAGTAGGATATCAGAGGCCTGAAGGGGCCACTTTGATTCCTTCCTGGTAAGTTACTCTTTAAAATTACATGCCAGCTGCATGGTTATAGCTGCAATTTCTACTGTGTCTTTTCCTAATCTAGAAATAAGACTAGATTATTAACTCCACATGGGCAGGAATGATGTCTTATCAGCTCTGCTCACTTTTGTATTCATAACCCCAGTCCAGTGCCTGCTCTGTCACAATCACCCAGCAAATGTTTCTTGAATGAATGAGGACAGAAATGCCAGCTTTCAAGAAAGTAGGTTCCAATGTTAACTCCTTAACAAGCTCTTCTCTTATTTCTCTTTGCTGTACTGCAGCTAGCCATGCACTTGGTGCATAGTAGGTGATCCATGAATGTTTGTGGAACTCATCTGCATGTGAGGACTCTGTTTACACTGCTCATGCACCACTTGAATCCTTTACTCAGAACTGAATACTTCATTCAGGTAACCCTGCTTATCTGTCCTGTTGTGTTTTTGTGCAACAAAGGGGCAGCGTGCTACCATGAAGACCCAAATGAAGACATCTGTGTAGAAGGTGTCAGTGCACATTTTGCTGAAGGATACTGCTGCTCTGTTGGACAGAGGAAAATGGACACAGATTTGGTTCCTCAACATCACAGTCCAGTTACTAGAGTATTTCTGAAGAGGCACAGTAGCCACCTATATGCATGCAGGATGTGACATTGTGGGCCATGCCGCAGTCTAGGCAATGGCTGCGCAAATTAAATCATCTGAGCCATTGAGGAGTTTATCCTCATCTTAAAAGGCTTTATCTCTCATGTTGAAACTTTAACGACTCATCTAAAATGAAAAATCAAAAGTGTGCCAAAAAGCAGAGCTGTTGGAAGAGTAATGATGTGACTCCTGGGGAAGGCGCTGAGTTGCTCTCTAAGAACTGAGGGCCCAACCAGAGGTAGGCTGGGATTCATGGTAGGTTGGTGGAATGACAGTGCCCAGAAGCTACTGTGAAGGTAACGACAGACAATCAAATACCTCTTTAAAAATCCAGCAGAAAGTAAAGACTGTAGATTGTAGCCAGGCTGCAAAATCCAAGCGTTAGTAGATTAGCATAGGCAGAGCGAGAAAACACAACTAAAAATTATTCAATCATACCAAATGCTTGCAGGGAAACTAGGCCAAGAAAGCAATCAAAATCAAATAGAAGCAAGGTGTGTTTATATAATTCAATGGTCCAAAAAACAGAAATACATTGCAAAGAAGTTTTAGAGGTTTCTGGCCCCAATTTAAGGAGAAAAATAATGAAATCTTCATTAACATAAAGAGTGACATAGTTTCTTTCTATTCCTGCCTCCTCAACCATCCTTATCAGGAGTCTTCTTATTTTCTGTAAGAATTCCAGGACATGATAATAAAATATGACACACTTGTGCAATTTGCTTTAAGTTTGATTATACAACATATGTGCAGACCTCTTGAATTAATTGCATTAAACGTTTTCAGTTATAGAAAGAAGATTTATGACTCATGGAAGCCATAAATGAAACATTGCATACAGGTAGTAATTACCTCAAATTGTATTCTTGGGTCTTTGAAGATAAATTAACCAACAATGAGAATTTGATAGCTAATGTTACAATTAGTTACAGGTATGGCACAGTGACCTATATTAACTTAATATTTTTTAAAAAAATCTGAAATTTACACAGGTTAATAGCATAAAAGATTCTTCACTGTTACTCATGGCAGAAATGAATGTCTATAAATGTACTAGCATGGCCTTCTTATAATAATTGCTTAACTCTTCATAAAGAGGTAGAATTATTCATGTTAATTCTTTGGCTATGTTAGGAAAGGCTCAGATTAACATTCTCTGATACTTCTGTATCCTACTCACAAGTGATTCCCACATTCTAGCTCTCCTTTGGTTCTGCATAGTTAGATCACAAATGAGGGAATGGTGGGGTGCTGGTGAGGATGTGGCTTCCCCAAGGAAAGGTTTCATCCCCCTCTCATCATTAGGCAAGAGCTGGATTGTGTCTATGTGAGCTCCTTTCAAAGTGTTCTTGGTGATTCAGTTAGTAGAGTTGGTCTGTTGAATACATACTTTTCCTTCCTTTCTTCTTTCCTTCCTTCCTTATTTCCTTCCTGGTACTAGGGCTTGAACACAGGGCCTCTGCACTGAGGTATATTCCCAGCAACCCTTTACCTTTTGTTTTGAATGAGATAGAGAATCTCAATACGCTATTAAAGTGGACTGGGTTTGAACTTGTGATCCCACTGCTTCAGCCTCCTAGGGCGCTGATGTTACAGGATGCTACCACACTTTTGTAATGGATGGGCCTAAGATAGAGTCAGGAAATATAAAGAAAATAGTCTGCTAGGTTAAGAGCTAACTTAAACAGCTAGTTAAGCTTAAAAATATTTTAAAAAGGGAATCCACATGAACAAAGAATAATAGTTAAATTAAGATGGGAAATAAGGACCATCCCTCTCAGTGAGAAGGGATACTAAGTTAGTTGTACTTTTTCCTGCTAGTCAGTCTTCTTCTGGAGAAACAGCTCTCCCCCAGTCTCTAGGAATCCTGCAGATCTTTAGGGTTTAAAGAGAGCTGACCTCTAAGTTCAGGAAGGAGAAATGGTCCTGGCTGGCCACCCAGCACACAGGATGATGAAGTAAGGTCAATCCAAGCCTCTAGTTTGTGGGTTCTCACACTGAAAGCATCACAAGGTCTGAGCTACAGCACTCATATTGCTTAATGTGAGATAAGACCACAAGACATGAGAGATAGAGACAGAAACAATGTTATCAGCATCATTTTAATTATAGCCTGAAGTCAAATGTATCCCTGCAAAATAATTTAAAAAAAATCAGCTAAGCTGTATTCACTATTCCAATTTTTATTTATTTTCCTCAAATATTCCTTTTCTGGTTCCAAAATGCCATCCAGGATACCATATTATATTTAGTCACCAGATCTCCTTAGGTCTCCCTGAACTGTGGTGGTTGCTCAGATTTTCCTTGTTTTTGTCTACTTTAACAACTTTGAGGAGTGGAAGTCAGCTTTTTTGGTTGAATGTTCCTCAGTTTGGTTTGTCTGGCCCTTTGCTCTTGGTCAGGTTGGACTTAAGACTTTGTAGGAGATCACAGAGATTAAGTGCTATTCTTACCTTACTTCATATTGAGAGAATATGATTTATTGCTAATGCTATGAACACCTTTCAGTTGAAGACTCCCAGGGACACACCTGTATTTAAACACACTGGGTTTCTTACGCCTTGTAGTAAGAGAGTGTTATAGTTTGTGTCTAGGTGTCCCCATAAAGCCTCATGTGGTCATAGGTGGGACTTTTTCAGAGGTGGCTGGATCTAGAGTGTGTTTCATTTGTAGTGCAATGCTAGGATAAAGGTGCTAGGATTATAGGTGTGAAGCTATTGGCCTTAAGGAGTTGTTGGTGACCTGGATACAAGAGAAAGGAAAGAAATAGGCTTGCTGCTAGTTATTTGTTGTTGGTTACTCTGCCTGCCAAGAACTGTTTCTCCTCTGTGATGACTTTCTGCTATGGCACCCTGCCATGGAGCCAGCCACTTACGGACTGAAACCTCTACAAACTGTGAATTAAATAAACCTTTCCTCCTTTAACTTTTGGAGTCATGTATTTTGTCTTAACCATAAAAAAAAGTAACTAAGACAGGGAGAATACCATGGAGAATAGTGGGGTATCTCAGGAGGAGAATGTTAGAATGTCTGATTGGACTTAGGTTTTGGATGGGATTTGGGAGCAGGTCTAAAGAAGCAGAAGTTCCCATTAGGTTGTATGTGGTCAGAAAGCAGGGCAGTTCTATAACTGAGTGTCTTAATAAGTCTTATCTGAGACTTGAGGCCCATATAAGTGTTGTAACTCCTATCAAAATCAAAATTTTATTGAAAAGCTAGCATCAAAATAAGACATCATTATTATTGTATTAATCTATTTTCCATTATTATAGCAAATTACTGGAGGCTGGATAATTTATGAAGAAAGAGGCTTTATTTAACCTCCAGTTCAGGAGACTGAAAGTTCAAAGGGCAAGATGCAGGCTCTGGTGAGGGTCTCCTGTCTGTACCACTTCAAGCTGGGTGGTATTATGACAGGGGTACGTGCAAGAGGGAGAGATCATTTTGTGATACAGGAAGCCAGTGATGGGAGAGGGCCAAGGCTTGGTCTGTTAAACAAGTCATTTCCTCATAATTGAAGGCCCACAAAAACTACTTGATCCTTTCCAATGACAATACCACCAGTGACTTATTCGCCTCCCACTGTTTCCTACCATTTTCCAAATCACCATACTGGGACCACATATTCAATACTATGAACCCTTAGAGGATACATTCAAATCATATGAGCTATATATTTTACAAAGTCAAACATCATTATCCTGCTAGATTAAGTAGAGTTACTGAGCTACTAAGTCTTTCTGGAAAAAAAAAAAACAACAACGCAAAGGCAGGAAATTGTGTGGGTGATTAGTGTTGCTTTCTTGTAAATAAGCATCCTTTTTTTTTGAGTCTGGCCTTTTCTCCTGTTGGCTGGCACAACTGTATTGAACAACCTACACAAAGAACTACTGTCTCAGCATGACTGGAAATCATGATAATCATGATAATCTTATAGCAACTTGGATATCTTCTATTTATAAAATTAGAACTTGGATTTTGAAGTGGTTTCTTTTTTCCTTGCCTCTTCCAAGAATGGATATAGTATATCTCTAGCCAAAGGCAGACTCATCCTTATTTATACCAGTCTACTGCATTTAGATGCTATAAGTATCAGAATCTTAAAGATAGGAAGGGGACTAGCTCAGAGAAAAAGCTGTAGTTGATAACGAAGTAGTGGTCACTCCTTTGCCTGGCTCACAGTGGAGATTTGGTATTTTCTGGGTGACAGAGTGATTTTGTTATTGTCTGTAATTATGCAAAATTGAGAAGTGCTTTATTTCATTTTATCATCATCTCAGAATAACTTAGAGTTTGGTTTTCTGTAAATGTGTGTCCCCTTGGAAAATAACATGGTTTATCTGTGAAAGCCAGACTAGTTTCTACAAGTTAGGGGCATTTTCTTTCTCTGTGTTCACCTAGGTCCTATACCTGCCAATAACCTCCCTAGAAGAGGTTCTTTCCCCGCTTTCCATATGCTGCTCTTTGGAAAGCAGTCATAAAGGGTAACTGATGCTTAGGGGTTGGAGTTATGTTCCACCTTCTCAAAGAGTCATCCCTAAAATGCTAAGTGTCTTTCTCAAGCAAGCTGCTTTGAGTTGGGTTTGGGGAACTCAAAACAGTCCTGATGAGTGTTTTTAGTCTCGGTGTTCTTTCTGTTGGAGCTGTTTGCCTCTGTTGGGTATGGGCTTCCTTTCTGCAGTTCCTGCTCCAGTAGGTCTGGTTTTAGCCCTGCTCCCACTAGATTGTCAAGTGATCCTTATGTTTGACCTCAGTACCTGCAATACCTGCTGGTGGAAAGATTAGCTTTTCTCCATAGTTCTGGTCACTACTCACATGGTTGCAGGTGAGGGAGCTTTATTGAGAGAGCTACCCAGGGAAGGTTTAGCTCCATGGTGAAACTTTTGAAAGAGAGATCTTGGGACCCTTCCTCTGGAAAGGACAGTGACCTAGGATAGAAAAGAAAGGACAGTACACTGAGGGTGGAAAGTGGGAACAACTTTCTCTGATTTGCAGGGAGATGAAACTGGATTTCCAAGTTCCAGAAATGAGTGGCGTCTTGTGAGCCAATTTTTCTGGCTTCCCTTCACTTTTCTCCCTGTTCAGTTGAGTCATAATTGTGCTTTTTCTTTCTACTTCTGCTTGAAATTCAGAGCATGAGAGGAAGGTTCAAATGTCTACCCCAGGCAGACTGCAAGGTGGCAAAGATTGTTCCCTTTTGCCTTTAAGTCAGATGGACAGTAGCTTTTGCAACTAAAAGATGGCTGGATTCAACGTTTGGATCTGATCCCTCAAATTAAGGTCCGAGTGCTGCTTGGCACTCCAAAGATGATGGTATGACTAACCAAATTACTTAACCTTCTAATGTCTTCATCTATTAGGACAAAATATATAAAATTATCTCTTCAGACATTTTAAGGGACAAGACAACAACTTCACACTAACAGTACCCAACCCAGTAGACCCATTACCTGGAGACTGCAGCAAGAGATTGGGGCCAAAACCCATAATTCAAAACACAGCTCTTAATGTGCATTAACTACTGTGTCTATCTTCCTCTTACTAATGAAAGACAGACTGTGTTAGTTGGATTTTTGTTGTTGTAACAAAATACCTGGGAAAAACAACCTCAAAGAAAAGAAAAGCTTATTTTGGCTCAAGGTTTCATAGATTTCAGTTCATGGTTCACTGGATCCATTGCTTTGAGACTAAGGTGGAATTGAAACATTACAGCAGCAAGAGTATGTGGCAGAGGAGGCTGCTCACCTTATGGCAGTGAAGTAGCAAAGGGAGAGAGAGAACAAGGAAGGGGCCAGGAATAAGAAATACCTTTCCAGTGCATGCTCTCAAAAACCTACTTCCTCCAATGAGGCCCCACCTCCTACAGTTCCCACCACCTCCCAACAGTTCATTCAAGCATGATCCCATCACTGGGCTAACCTACTGATGTGGTCAGAGCCTTGTGACCATCCTTTCCCCAAATCCTCCCCTCTGCACTGCTGCACTGGGAGCTAACCTTTCAGTGCATGAGCCTTTCAGAGGACATTCCAGATCCAAATGATGTCACAGATTAAGGAAAACAACACATGCAGATCAATGAATTGGGTTTGAGAGCTTTCCAGACACTGTGTTGAAGAAGGTGTTCTCCCTACCAATGAAGAACCAGCTTTAGCCCCATGTATCAACGGGGATACAAGTGTACCTCTGGGAGTCAAGGTATCTACTCAGTTCTAGGTAAGAATTAAGATCCTTCCTGCATGGGAAACTAAGTACCAGTCAGTGTGTCTGTCTGGAATTATGATGTGTCACTAAAGGCATTGGAACCCTGCCGACAAATGGAGCAGCAATTCTCTGCTTCTGGTTGGCATGATTTGAAGAAATAAGTTGCTCTTTAAAAGAAAGAGGAAAAAACAGGAGCTTTTGTTCAGTGCTAGAAAAAAATAGAGTCCTTTCACTTTGGCAGCCAGTTTCTATATACCACTAGCATTCTTCTGTGCAGGAAAATCAATAAAGACAATAAATAAATGGCAATCCCATTGAGGGCTGCTTACTAAGTGATTAAATGTTTCAAACCCCAAAGACTTGCATGCTTCAGGGAGACAAATCTGACTGAACATATGTAAATGGAATCAATGCTCAAATAATTTTCTAGCTTCTTAGCACAAATGTGCAATTATTAATACCTCCATAATTTATGTTTGCATATTTATCCCCATTTTCCTCAGCATAAAACCTTTAATCTACTTTTCCAACATAATTTGATAGTAGACATAAGAATCTCTTTTAATCATCTTATGCTTTTTGCAAAGAAGAGAAAGGGGCCCAAAAAACCCAAAAGACTTTCAGGGACAGTTGTTCCAAGTGAGAGACCATCTCTGAAGTCCCCACTGTGCTGACCAGAAAGAAGAGCAGTCTTTCAAACACAGTGCTGAAGTTGGTACAAAATATCAAATTCAAGTGCAAAAGTGACCACTGGAGGTTGGATTGCTCTCTGAGGCCAAGACCCCAGAGTTCAGACCTGTCCTATCAGATGGTGCAGCAGGACTGAAGGGCCTCAGGGCACTCATCTCCTCCCTTGGGTCAGACTGTCATCTCTGCTTGTCATCCCCACAGAGGAGCCCTGAGTAAGCATGACGAGAGTTAAGAACCAGCCAACTGTGGGACATTGACACATGCCTCTTTGTCTTTCTCAACTCTGGTCTTCCTTCCAGGCACTGTACCTCAGTCACCAAAATATATGTTGCTTAAACTGTAATTCAGATAACTTTCTCTTCACTCAGTCCTTTTAGTTATGCCTAAAAGCCCGACTCCAATCCTGGAGAGATTTTATCCTGTCTAAATGCTATAATATATATCCAAGTTGCCAACTAATCAAAATGACACTGAGACTGGTTTTTGTGAATATAATACATATTGTTGTTCATATATAAAAACTTAAGAGAGTTCATTTGTCAATGTATCAACCTGATTCTCCTACATTATCAAAAATTTAGAGATAATTATAACTAAAGCTAGTGGGATTTATAACAAAATGTCAGACTCCATCAACAAAAGGAGCTAAGAGCCAATGAGTTACAATTGCTATAATTTAGAAACAGTTTCTAAACTTAACTATCAGCCTTACTGCTCATGCTTTGATTATATACATGCTTTGATTAAAGTTTGTTCTTGCCTAGAAGGTGCCAACCCCCAAGGTATCATACAGATGAAACCAATAACAAATGTTCTAGACTTCTTTTAGATTTGTTTCACTGGGATCCACCAGATATTGTCCAGAAAAAGGTTATATGATGCATATGGAGGCCTTAATTAATAAGCCTTAAATAACATTGTGGCTGATCTCTCTCATAAATAAAAAAGAGAATATTAATAAAACAGGCCATCCTCCAAAATCAGATGGCATTAGACTTTCTAATAGCATAGGAGGTACATTCCTGTGTGTACATTCCTGATCCTTTTGCTAATATCTCAATTTACTGCTCAAGATATTAGATGACAAATCAATGACACATCAGATTCTAAAACTTTCTGGACCTTATCCATTTCCTTCTTTATGGGAAGCCATTACTAGCTTCTTTTGGTGGAAATCTTTGTTAACTATATTCATAATTATCCTGTTGATTCTATTATTTGGGCCATGTATACTTAACTGTTTCTTTGGCTTTGTCCCCTCCAGACTTAATGTTGTACACTTATCCAAGATGAACGTGCCTGTTATCTACTGAGGACCATTAGCCAGAAGCTCTGCAGAGTATCCTTGACTGCTGTTCAACCACTACAACATGCTTCAGCCTGAAGAAGCCAGATTGGTCATTGCCCATTTCTCCCTCATGGAAGTTTGGGATACTTCTTCAGAGGAGAGAATGTTACAGGTAGCTGAGCTAGTTAGAAATATTATAGGCAGTCAGACAGGGATAGGCCTTCCAGGAAGCTGGCACAGAAGATCACATGTTTTGTGACCTTGGAGGAGACACATCTCTTGCTATGGGTCAGATATCAAGACAGAAGGCAAAACAAATGCAACCACACTCTAAGTATAAACATTAGGGATTAGGTATGGATCACCTTTAGGAACCAGGAGCCACCATCCCAACTTCCTACAGGAAGAGTCACTGCTCTGTGAGAATGCTCTCTTGCTACTCCACTCACTTCCCCATTTGTCCCTAATTTGGACAATTCTACCTGAACAATTAATCTGATTGGTTGATCATAATTCTGTCCTGCCTCATGCCCATCTGTCTTGTGAGTTTCCAGTTTTCCCCACTTTAGCCATCCTCGTCTCATAGTTTTACTCTAAAAATCTCTAGAAAATGTAGAATGTTTGGCAACCCACTTGGCACCCCTCTGTCTCTCTCTCAGACAGAAGCTTTCTTTCCCTCAATAAATATTTCTGCTCTTAAAAAAAATATCAAATTCATATTTTGGCCTGGGTTGCAAGGACTCTGATGATGCAAATAAGAGTTCTCACAGGTTGTTGATAAGAAGGTCCTGTGAATAACAGGATGCTGCTAAAGGTGGTTTATGGGGCAGGACATACCTGTGTCTTTCCACATGTCCTCCCTGAGGGGAGGTTTGCACTTAAACCAGGATGGTGCTTTCCGTTTGCTAGGGTGGGCCCTAGTGGTCACCTCTGGACTGCTCCTACATTGCCCTAACAGAGCTTTGAATCCCATTATCACATCCAAGTTGCAGTCATGCAGCTTTGGTTTGAAAATTATGAGTTTTTTAGGTGTTTCCCAAGTGTTTTCTAAACTTCCACTCAGGACAGAAATACCCATGCCAAATCCCTCCACCATCCCTCCCTGTCACACACCCTGCCAGGGAGACAAATGGGACACTCAGCAAGATTGCAAAGACAGTGAACACCATCCTTGCCATCTGCATCCTTTGAGCAAAAAAGAAGACTGGTTTGAATTCCAGTCTGCCACCCATTCAGTATTGACCTTAGAGAAGGTTCTCTGCTTTGAGCCTTGGTTAAGGAAAGAGGGAGAGGAAAGGGAAGTCAGGAAGGGGGGAAGGGGGAAAGGATGGAAGAAAATGGGAAAGAGGAAGGACAGAAGAAACTGAAGGAAGGAAAGAAAGAAAGGAGGAAGACAAGTGTCTTAATCACTTTCCTCTTTGCTGAGACACAATACCTGACACCCAGAAGTCAAGAGGTTTATTTTGGTTCAAAGATCCAGTTTCAGTCCATAGTCTGCTAGCTTCAATGTATAAACAGCATAGTAGAATGGCCTGGTAGAAGAAAGCTCCTCATACCATGACAGACAAGAAGCAGAGAGGGAAAGGAAGAGTCAGGGAGGAGCTATAACCTTCTAGATCACATCCCCAGTAACCCACCTCTTCTGCTTCAGCCCCTTCCAGCAGCACACTCAGACCCTGAGATCACTCATGAACGAATCAACCAACAAGTACCCTGCTCCATGATCCAATCACCTTCTAAAAGCCCCACCTTTGAACACAGGAGGCTGTGGGGGGACCTTCCAGATCTACACCATAACAAGCAGTAACGGACTTGTGTCTAAAGCTTCCTTCTGTATCAGGGAATTCCACGGTTATAAAGCCCTGGGTCTCTCAACTGTTTTGCTGTGCCGTCTACACATCTCCCATGGTGCCACTGTCTCCTCTCTCCCACCTGCTGGCTCCATCCAGATCATGGCCCTACTCTGTCAGAAGGCCCAATGAGGGGAGATTAGAATCCCATCCTATCACTGCCTCCAGAGTCCCAGACACTTTGGGATTGGGGACAGTAAGCTTGCTCTGAGTGGTAACAAGACAGATGTAGTTCTCTGTGCAATGAAAATTAAACTATACGATATCAGGGAAGATGATTGACATTGACTTTAATAATGAATAATAAAAAAACCAAGGAACCTGAGAAAAACTATTAAAAGTTGTTTTGGTTATTAAAAGCAAATAATAGTGTCATTTATATTAAGCCCTCATTTGTATCTCATTACCACAATGAATCTTATTATTTTGAAATATATGCTTGATTAAATTGACTAAAATTTTAAAGATATATTTGTTATTTATAGCTAATTAAGCATTTCATTCACTTAAAGTTTAAAAGTGTACAAAATACTGTCTTATCATTTCCCTTAGCTACCTAGTTACCTTCCCTAGAGGTCAACAGTATGTCTAGTATTCCACATGTCTTGCTTATAAAAGAAAATGTTTGGCTTTTTATTTCCTTTTTTTATGCAATAGTGATCTACAAGTTATGTGCCTTTTATAACACTTTTTAAAACAAAAGATCACCTGGCCACATGGGCTCAGCCTTCATAGTTGTTTGATCATTAATTTAAAAAAGACTTGTGCATGTCTTGATTAGTATTGATTCTATTTATTTACATAATGAACACATACAGAGTGTACAACAGCCAAGCACTGTTCTAAACTCTACACATGTAATCTCGTTTGTTGATTGTCTATTCCATGGTCTGGTCAATGCATCTGTGAAAGGTGTCCTAAAGGAAAATTCAGTTTATCTAAATCAGTTCTCAAGAGGACTGAATGCCACACTCCTACATTCTTACGGAGTGCCACTGCATAGGCATTCTGTAAATTTAGAGTGATATTGTTTGACTGTTACAATAATTGGTGGGTACCACTAGTATTTGGTCACAAAAGCTAGCCCTGGTGGAATGATCCACATACCAGTGCATTTTCTCACTTTGGTACAATATGTAACTATCCCATTACAAATTCACATGGATAAAAAAATCCTGCCTGTGATTAACCAATCCTAGATCCTAACTCTGTACAGTATATGAACACAAAATATTTTTCATGTGTTTTTCATATACACCGAAATGTCCAAGAATGCAATGATAGTGTAAATTGAAGGAAAATGTGTTGTGTTTCACCGGGAGCTTGATCTTCGGTTCACTATTTTGGGAAATCTAATTGCTGAAAGCAATGGCTTCTATGAAGTTGGAGTGACTGCTGGATCTCAGGTTCACTTGCTTTTTCTCTTTAATTACAGTTTAGAAATAAGAGATCTAGAGATGATCATCATATGCTTTCAAATCCCTGGAAAATTCTCTTCAAGCAGCAGACCAATGCCAAAGATGAAAGTCAGTCAAGAACTGTGGGATGTGCTTGGCTTTGTTTTAGGATTCAGGACATATCTTGGATGATTCCCAAGATTACCTCTCTTCTGTTTCTGGGCAACTGAGGGTTCCAGACTTGGTCCAGGTGGGAATTCTGAAAGCCAGGCAAAACCAATGAAGTCTATTCCTAGAAAGAGCTGGTCTAGAAGAAAAGAAGGGCTCAGGGGTCCAGAGCAGGTGGATGGGGGGAGCAGAAGAAGAGGCAACATGGACTGTGATCAGCAAGCAAAACTTGAAAAGATTCCTTAGGACAGTGTGGGTAAGGGCAAAGGAAAGAGAAAACAAGAGAGAATCACTGGAGTGATCGCTCTCCCAAAACCAGCCCATGCTAATCACCAACCACAAGGAATGGTGTGGCCATCAGCTGCCATCTAACAAGGCAGGGGCAGACTTTTAGTGTGATTTTGTGGATGTCAGAGTGATTAGTAATCATGATCTATGAGGATCATGCTGCTGCTTGAATTGGACTGGACAGGACAGGGGAGATCACAACAGTGAACTTTCCAACTAAAAACACTTAGATGGCATGTTGGTTGATTTATAGGAATTTCTACATAGGCATGGTCATTTATCCAGTGCCAGGCATATATATTTGGTAAATTTATCTAAAAACTATTTTTCTTTAATGCAAGACTATAACTGAGGTTAGTGACCCTTCTTCTCCTATCAGGCAGGAAGGACTAGGGGAACAGAGAATTTACAGAATGAAGAAGGATCCTGTGGAGGCCCAGGAGCAGCTCCACCCCCTCCCCACTCAGGGGATAGCTTCTTTAAAGCTCCTTTAGGACTTGGCTTAAATGATGGCATCATTAGAAATATTCATTTTTAAGCAAATTGACTAAAATAGAATCCCCATGAAATTTAAGATCTACAATGGCTGGTAAAACAAGAATAATGTGAACAAAGAGATGGGAAATTAAGGGGTAAAAATCAAAGGCAAAATAAATTCCACTGCAGAACTAATCAATCCATTACAAACAAAAAGAAGAAAATTGTCTTTGCAGAAAACTGAATTAGAGACGGGAGGGAAAAATTTGAGAAAAGCAAGCAAAATGCAGAAAGTGAGAATAAAAACATAAGCAGATGATAGATATGGACAACAGAGATCAATATGCAAAGAACCAAGTCCTGGAATAGAAAACAAAACCCAAATGAGGGGAAAAGCATATTTAAAGGGAAATAGGAAAACAACAAACAAAAAAATACTTCCCTGAACTGAAAAAAAAAAAAAAGAATCTGTTCATCAAACAGCCTTACCACATTCAGTGTAACAATAATCAACAATAGAAGGACATCTCTTGAGAGAGTTTATTGATCTTTAGAAATAAAGAACATTCCATGCATTAAAGATAGGACAGGTCTCTAAAGAGGAAAAATTAAAGTGGCTTCAGTCTCTAGTCTAGGTATTTAGTGTCAGCAGCACTTTATAGATTTTGGAGAAAAAGATAAGCGATCTAAGACTTTCTGTGTGCAGTCAAATTGTCATTCATAATTTTTTCAACTTTTATTTTTTTTTAGTACATGTTTGCATTACATACTGATCGCATTCCTTGCAGAAACTTGGTATATATACAAAACACAGCTCAATTCTTTTTGTACCCACTTCTTCCCCACCCCCTCCTTTCTCCCTGTTTGCTTCATCTTTTGATCCTTTTCTCATTTGGAAAAGATCTATCTCCCCACTTCCTATTACCTAGGTTTTATTTGGCTCTTATATTTTGGATTTCCTCAATAAGAGAAGCCATGAGACATTTAAGCTCATGTATCTGTTTTATTTCACTCAAAATTATGGTCTGACATGCATCTATTTTCCTGCAAATAATTCAAGTTTATGCTTCTATATGGTAGAGTAGTACTCCATTAGGGATAAATGCTATATTTTCCTTATTCATAAATTATGAAAAAACAAAAATATTAACAAATATACAGGAACTAAATATGTATGTTGTCTTCATGTGAGCCAGAAAAGTCTGCTTAGTGAACTCAGATTGCAAAACTGGAAAGCCTTTGTTGGAAAGGAATCCACACAGAAAAAGCTAAATAGGTATAATAATTATTTTACTAAAAATGTACATTAATGGGCAAAAAGAATCATTTTAATGAAATATTAAAATGTTAATAAAGTTCTTAATACAAAGAGAATATAAATGTTTGGTGCAAAGATAAGAATAGTACTAACAAACTGGGTTAAAATTCAAATTAAATATACTAGACTATATCATTTAAAAATAGGAAGAATAGGGATAAAAAAAGCAAAAGAAATGTAAAGGTACCAATTTCCCCAAAATGACAAATTGAGATTTAAGTAATGTATACTGTTAAACTTCACAGATACAGTCATTAATTAGAAACTCAAAGTGACTATGTATCTTCCATATGCTCCCAAGACAACTAACAATCAAAAAGACAAAATGAAAGGACAAAACTAAAATCAAAACCAAACCAAACAAATTAAATAAGATTATAAAATTGAAATGAAGCCTATTATAAAAGTAAATGTAAACATGATGAAAGTTAAATTCTATTTTTGAAAAACAAAAGAGCTTACACACAGGATCAGAAAAATTCAGCTACGTGCCATGAGGGACAAACTTAGAAAGCAAAAAGATGGCCAAAGATTCTGCCAACCTCAACCACAAACAGAGCCTGTCTCCAGGGAAAGATTTTATTCAAGAATGAACAGAGAATCTGCACTTCCGGGACAGGTCATAGGCATATCTGGGTGTTACTGGGGAGCTGGCTTCTAAAAAGTGGCCCACCAACTAAACGTTGCCAGGTTTGGGGTTGCCCTCCCCTCCTTCCAGAGTTGGATTCTGGATTCTTATTATCTGGAACAAAGAACTAAACGGAATGAGCAAAATGCTCATTTACTTGAGAAAGTGGAAGTGAAGATTAAGAGAGAAACTGCCTCTGCAGAGCTCCGGCTGAGTAAACAGAAAAAGAGAGTAAGAACAAAGATAAACACACACTGCCACTGGAAAACAGGGAGCTACTGTGGAAGGCTAGGATAGCAAAGTCTTCAGGAATCAACATGTCCTTGAATGCTGCCTAAGTCTCCAGGAAACCTGCTAGAACGTCTCCATTCAGGTCCTAAGAGGTGGTGCCGGGATCCTAGGCCTCAGGCTGATGTCAAGTCTAGGCCATCTTCCTGAAAACCTGCTCAAATTTTCAGAAGTCCAAGAGCAGGGTTTTGGGAACTGTTCTGGGATCTTGTAGTTAACAGGTCACACCTACTTCCCCAACCAGCTTTTGCCACGCCCTAATCTCCGAGCTGACTGAGAGACAATAGAAAGCAACAGTTTTTGAAATACATTCAGAGGGCTATGTAAGTTGCTATGGAACA
This sequence comes from Hydrochoerus hydrochaeris, assembly GCA_004027455.1. Lineage (NCBI taxonomy): Eukaryota > Metazoa > Chordata > Mammalia > Rodentia > Hydrochaeridae > Hydrochoerus > Hydrochoerus hydrochaeris. The sequence goes on along the minus strand of PVLA01006169.1, from coordinate 83,809 downwards.
ATTATCCTTGGCCACAAGCAAGTTGTACACGCAGTTGCTGGGCAAAAGTCCTTTGAGAAATACAGTATTTGTTGTGCGAAGTAGCAATGGCTTTTGTGTAAGGTTGAGGTCCATAGAGAGCCCTTGGCCATGTTTTTATTGGAGGCAGGTGTACATGCTCTCCTTTCAAGGCCTCTTAGCTCCACTTTATTAGAAGTTAACACAAATGACTCCATTCTGACTCTCACAGCTTTCACAAAACAGTAGGCAGCAAACTAAAAGAACGTAGAGTTTGCAATATCGATATTAGACAAATTTGAATTCAAGGAGAAACACATTATAATGCTGAGGCATAAAACATGCAATAAAACATAAACTTGATTCATCTTTATATGACAAACAATTTCACATCAAAATAAAGTGAAAACTGCAGGAAATAAAAGGTTAAACTGTTTGAAACAAAGTAATACAGGTCCTATAGCACACTTTTCTTACTAAGGGCTTCCATAGTCTAAAGTAAACAGACAAAACAAAACATTCCACTGGATCTAATATAATAACAGCAGTTTCTTTTCAGTTATCCATATGTTTGTAAATATTGAGTAACAAAACTTCAGAAAATTCCAAGAAAACATAAATGGTAAAGTTTTCTTTATCACAATGCAGTCAAATTAAAATTAATAAAGGGCAGGAGGAAGCTAACCATGGCTATTAGTAAATGTACAAACAACGCCTAATCTATTCTTAGGCAAAGAAGAAGTCAAAACTATAAATGCACAGTAATTAAAAACAATAAAAACATGTATTAAATCCTAGAGTTGTGCTCAGAAAAATGTAATTTAAAATTCTTCTGCTACTCATTAATGAATGAAACTAAATGGATTAGGAATCCAATTGAAGTAGGTAGAAAAATAGCAATGTCGTAAATACAAATAGCAAAAGTAAGATGTCAAGAAAAAAGTATGGAAGCACAAAAACACTTAGAAATAAAGAGAAAAATAACCACTGATACAAAGGAGTTAAAATAATGCTTGTACAAGGTTGGCCAATCATTTGAAAACATTGTGTTTCTGTTCCTGTTTCCAGGCCTCCCTTGCCAAGGGGACATTTATGGGGACAGGGAGCTTTTTGGGAGTGTCTGCATTCCTGACAAAGGGACACACACAGAGGTACTCTTGGAGCTGCTGCAGCTTTCCAGCTCTTGTGACCATGAGAAAAAAACCAAGAGACTCACAGACATGTGATCTGCTTGAGCCATGGAGTGACTGAACATCCTTCTACCTCCAGGTTTCTTTTAGCTGGAGAAAAGGAAATTTTTGTTTGAATCTTTTATTACCCAAGGTTTCTATTATTTCTAATAATGCATTTTTAGCTGGAGTTTTTCTTTTTTACCATGATAAAGCTAGGGCCATGTGTTCATGTCAAAAAACAGGAACAAAGCAAGGAGACCTCTCTGAGTGGCTTTATCTGTTGTATAAAAACAATGTCCAATGCAACTTGACAAGAAAACCAAATGTGAAACTGATACACAATAAAGGAAAAGGCAAATGATCATTATTTTTGATGCTATGATTGATAATTAGAGCACCAAAATGAATGGAGACTATTATGGAAAATATAACTTAATGAAGTCACTGTCTATGGAACTAATATATTAAAAATTCATTTACTATGTAGTCAGAAATTGTTGCAGAAGAAAAGATCCCACTTAGCCACAAACTGATAACATAACTAGGAATATGTTTGGAAAATCAAGACTTAAACTTTGAAATCAAGATTGAAAGTTGTAAATGCTTTTTTCAGGGCTGATACCTGAAACCCAGGCCCTGGCACAGGCCAGGCAAGTGATCTACCACTGAGCTATTCATCCAGATTGGCATAATCATTTTTTTATTCTTAAAGGGCAGTGCATAACATCATAGTGTGAGTTCCTTCTCCATGAATTATGTTTGATACAATCTTAACAAATATTAAAATCTCAATGGAAAATAGAAGAAAAAATATAAAATATAACAAAAGATATTTGATCTCAGTAGAGAAAGGATCTACTAAAAAATGAAACAGTTGCAAATTTTTATGTTTAGAATGATTTAATGTAAAAACTGTTAGAAAAACCAAGTGATACCAACAAAAACAAAATAATAGTAAGATAATTTAACACAGCTCTTTCAGAAATTGACAGATCAATGAGGACATTAAGGATTTGCAGAGGAAAACAAAACAAAACAAAGCAAAATAAAACAAAACAAAAAATCCTAGCATGCTTATAATCCCAGCAGTGTGGAGGCTAAGACAAAAGAGCAATGAGTGAGTCTGAAGCCAGACTGGGTTACATAGCGAGACACTATCTCAAAAACAAAAACAAAAAAACTAAAACCAAACCACACCAAACCAAACAAAAGTGAATTTAATAGATATAAAGGAATTTAATAGATATATAGAGAGGTGTGTGCCCAAGAAACAGAAAAAAGTCATTCTGCTCAAAATCATGTAACATTTCATTCAGTTCATGTGCCACAAGGCTAACCCAGTTCCTAAAGGTAGAAATCATAAATGCCACTTTCTCCATCTAGTTAAACTAGAAATTAATGTCTCTAAAACCTTGGCTATATAAGAAACTCGCTTCTAGATAATAATACTTGAAAATACAAGTTATAGAAGATTTAGGAACTGACAAAAGTCAAAGTACCACAAACCAAAGTTCTTGAGATGTAGCCAAAATAATATTAATGGAGGAAAATTTATTGTGTTAGGCACATTTATTAGAAAACAATGAAGATGAAATTTCAATGGCTAAGCATTAAATTTATGAAGTTAGAAAAAGAAAAAGCAGTACAAAAAGGCAAATTTATTCATCTCTGATTTCAAGACTAACATTAAAATTTACTGAAATAAAAAGGAAAAAGGCAAAGTTGATAAATATCATTAATCACTGGCTCTTCAAAAGAGCTGGTGAGCCAAGGTGTGGTGGTGCACTCCTATAATCTCAGCACTTGTTAGGCTGAGGCAGGAGGATCACCATGAGTTCAAATCCAACCTGTGCTACATAGTGAGACTGTCTCACAAAAGCCAGCCAACCAGCCAACCAAGTAACCAAGCACCACCAGCAACAACACAGAAAGCCAAAGTAGCTGATAAAATGGACCAATCTCTGGAGGGAAGCATGCTTAAAAAGATTAGAAAAGAAGTACAAGTCATAAAGTCATGGATAAAGTCATAATCCTTGCATAAAGAATACTTACATATTTTCTTCTAGGAAAAGATTTTTAATAAATCATATCAATTATATTAAAAGAAATCTAACAGCTGCCAGGCAGAGGAATGTATTGGAGCATCTGTCATTGTTTGTGAGTTAGGAAACTTAACTATGCTTAGAATCTTTCTCTTCCTTCTACTACCACCTCAGTAAAGTTAGTTACACCGATAGCAACACAGCCTTTGAATTTTTAACTTAAATTTAGAACCCTTAGGATCACAAAAGTAGACACCTAATGTTTTCAGAACTGACCCTACCATAATGAAAAATTGAAGGGAGTGGGGTCACATACTCAAGGCTATCTCAGAATCTTCCGGAGTTCAGATTTTTCTAATATTCATATTGCTAAAGCTGCTTTCTGAGACATCTCAGGGGCAGCAAGAGAACACTACCTTTGACAATTTCCTAGAAGAGTTCACAGAATTGTTGAAAAATTTCATCTATGAAGTAATATGTTTGATAAGACTCATGGTAGATAGTTGTATCAAAAGAGAACTGGGAAAGAAACAGAACCCCAGAAGCAATGAGCATACCCAGCATCCAGATCTTGTTTTCTTATGTCATTCTCCAAAAAAAGGAACCACGACTCCTTGCACAAATGATAGGCAGGCACAGAGAATAGACAAGATGAGCCTGAAACTGAGGTGGAAGATGGAGAAATTTGAACAGCAAAAGAAAGTAATATTGGATGATAACCCAAAGTATAATATAAATACCAGCGTGAGTCCAAACAGATATACATCACTGATTGAAAAGGTTAGTCAGTAAAAGAGAACATATATCTTTGAAGAAGTGTTCCAAATACTTTAGGTGGATATTCTGCCCTCAACGAGGGAAGCATAACTTGCCACTCCTTGGATGTTCATGCGTAAAATGCCTTTCTCTCAATTTTTACAATACAGTAAGGAGGAAAGAATAGCTTTACAGCAGAGAGATCTACAGTGTTAGCCCACGAGGTCTTCAAAGCCAGCGTCCACAGTCAGCAATCATATGGGCAGTGGACACTCTTGAAATGCTGTGATCGAATGGCACTTTACCTCTGCAGGCTTTATCTCAGTAACTCATAACCCCAATTTCAAGATAAACTGCAATGGGGAGATGTCTTGAAAAATGAGCAGTGCTCCTCAAATTTACCAAGGTCATCAAAAAGAAAAGTCTGAGAAACTGCCGCAACCAAGAGGAGGCTAAATTGACAAGACTGCTAAATGTGATCTGGGATCTACACCAGATCCTGGAACAGAGAAAGGATGTAGGCAGAAACTAAAGGAGTCTAAACAAACTATTTTCTTTAGTTAAAATAGTGTATAAACATGATTCATTAATTGTTACAAATGTATCCTTCTATGGTAAGATGTTAGTAACAGAGAAAACTAAATATAGTTTCTAAAACTATAATAATACATATTATGTATTAGTATGTATAGTATATTATATACTATTATAGTAATATAGAATATATTGTACATACACTATAATAATAATGAAAGGAAGTTTCTAAAACTATATTAAAAGTCTATAGAAGAAAAGTTAAACAGTGGGGGTAAGATGCAGACAAAGTAGCTTGACTCTATAACCCATATTGTAAACAAGAAATAACATCCCAGGGAGGTAAAATTTATTACAGTTTTCTCAACAAAGTACATAAAGGATTACATCAAGTAGTAGGCCCATTTAGTTTAATAAGCAAGGTTTACCAATAACAAAAAAAAGAGAAACAAAAACAAAACTCAGAAGTCTTGTGACAGATTTTTCCAGAGTATGAAAAGAAAACAAAAACCAAGGCAAAAAAAAAAGAAAGAAAAGAAAAAAAAAGAGAGAAGTTTTCCCAAATCATTACAGAGCTTATATAATCTCAACACCAAACAGGACAGAAAAGAAGGTATACAAAGGTACAAACCACTGTCATCTGAGAACATCCACATGAAGTCTGATGTGATAATAAATGCTATGCCAGGAGAGTGGGGTACCCCAGAGCCAGTCAGCAGGGAGGTCTAGGGCCAACAGCTACTTACCAAATAGTATGGAACTAGCTCAGTGTTTAACAGCTTTCCTGGCATGTTCTGGCTGTCATCCCAGCCCTGGAATAAATCCACTTATACTGCATATATCTGTGCACACCCATCTTTTAAAGTCTGTCAGTATGTCCATGGGGCGCTTGAAGGGCTCACCCCTAAATTGCTAATAGGGGTGGGAGCATTGGAATTGGGACTGTGGTTGATAGCAAGGGGTATTTGTGGTTTTTTCACTCAATTATCTTCTGTTTTTTGATTTTCATGGTTAAAATATGATATAAATATTCAATACAACCCACTCAAAATTCCAATAAAAATGTTTGATGTGATGAGATGATAAAGTGGGTCGAAAACTCAGCTGTGAAAATAGATTGTGCAAATGGAGCATTGAGCATGTGGAGTAAAAGCATTCCCTGATAGTTGAATACATTGAAATCTCACTGCTTTAAAAAAAGAATCATCTTGACCCAGGATTAGGGAGAAATGTCAATGGACAGACCATGCTGTCCACAAATTGACTCAGGTATATATAGAAATTTAATGCATGTAAAAGTGGTGTTTCAAATCAATGGGGAAATGATAGATAACTCAGATGGCTAACCATTTGGAAAACACAAAGTTAGATCTGTACTTCGCTATTTACACTGAAATGTATCATGGATACTTCAAAGATTTAAATATAAAAATCTGAAATCATGAAAGCACTAGAAGATATGAGCGACATATAATCTTGGCATGGGGAAGGCTTTTCTGGAATGGTGAGAAAACTAGAAATCGTACAAAACTAGATGATTAGACTCCTTAAGAATTAAACCATTTTTGCCCAATTAAAAAATACCATGATCAAAGTTTTTTAAAAAAGGATAAGCCAGAGAAACCTGTTTTATCCCTAAGAATTAAACCACTTTTGCCCAATTAAAACATACCATAATCAAGGTTTAAGTCTTTTTTTAATTTAGAGAAAAAAGCAAGACAAAAAAGGGTAGAAATAATACAGAATTTTAAAAAATGGTAAGAAATCACTACTTGATAAATACTTACTGTTATCTTAGAAGTAGTTGTTCAAATTACAAAATCAAAGCATAAAAAGTACACAAACAATGACCATACAAACCATTCTGTTTGATGAACTAACAAAAACTTAGTAGTGTGGTCATCTATCTTGCATACTTTAACATACATACAGTTATATCCTTTAGAACACTTTCCTTCCCTTTCATTATTATAACATCTATTATACATTTTGGATCTTATTATTCTTTCAGTTTATTTTTATTATTTTTTATGCTCAATATTCACAAATGTGAGTCTGATTTATTTCACTAATGAGGATAGTCTTAAGTTGCCTCCATGTACCTACACATAATCAAAGTTTTGTTTTGTTTTGTTTTTTAAAGAGGATAAACCAGAAAAATCTTTGCTTCAGATAAAGGATAAAAATTCACATCCTTTGTAAGAAATAAGAAAAAATGAGAATTCCCAAGATAAATTTGAGAAGGAATGGATGGAAGACAAAACAGGTAAAATTGTTCTGGGATAGCAATTAACAATTTTTCCTTCCTCACATGTAAAATGTGCTCACTGTGGCCTAGACATTCTGCTTCTATAGGAATCTATTTCAGAAATAAATACAAAAATTGTGGTACTATTTGTAATAAGAAAATCTGAAAAAGTTCAAATGTACATTAGTAGGGAATAGATTCAATAAATTGCAGTGTATTCACACAATGGAACTGTATGAATAAAAATGTAAATCTACAGAGTGACTTGAAAGTATTTAAGATAATTAAATGAAATAAAGTTATATAGCAAAATAATCACATTTTTGTAAAAATAATTAGAATATATATATTCATACAAATTCAGAAAAAGATCATGAAAATATATATCAAGATGACTTCTGAGAAGTGAAAAAGAAAGTGGAATTGTAACAGATATTCCTATTTTATTTGTAATATTTAAATACAGTTTGTATTGTATCATCAAGGAAAATGGTGATTAAAACTCAGAAATAAGGGCCAGAGATTTATCTCAGTGGTGCATTTCCAGGCCAGGGATTTAGGTCAGTGGTCTAAGTGCCTGCCTGGTAAGTGTGAGGTTGTGAGTTTGATCCCCGGTACCAAAAAAACCCCAACCAACACTGGTGCATTTCCTGGCTGGCAAGCATGATGTCCTGAATTCGATTCCTGATACCAAAAACAAACAAACAAAATAAAACTCAGAAATAAATTTATGATGGTTAAGATTATTTTCTCACTTCCATCTTTTGCTTTAGTAGTGAAATGAAAATTTGCAGCACAACAAGAGCAAAGGCCGCTCACGGGTTGATAAATCTGCTGAATGAGGCTAGTGTTGTAGAAACCTCAGTTTTTGGCTTGAGTATAAATTCATGCAGAGGGAACTTTCAAACACAGGATTAGGAGAAAAACTCTGGGGGAAAAAAATCACAAATGCTGTCCCTTGTCCTTCCCTCTCCTTGCAGGCTGATGGTGGCATTAGCCAGGGACAATGAGTGGTGAATAAATAGCATCGGACAGGAAGTTGCCACTCTAGTTGGAAACTTGGCAGAAAAACCACATGAACAGAGCTTTGTGGAGTGAAGAAAGACCACCAGCTGTGGAACAATATGGACAACTGTGGTGCAGTGCAGAAGCCCTGGGCTTGGAAGCAGGGAATTTGGGTTGGGTACGGCTCTTAGTAATGGAGATATAAAAGTTAGATAATGTCTTTGAGCTTCGTTTTCTCCATCTAAAAGTGGGATGACTGCTACCTATCTCACAGGATTGTGGTGAAGATTAGATCTAAATATGTCTATGGAACACTTTGAAAAGAGACAGCAAGCAAGTGTGAATTGTTACGGTGCTACTGGAGGAAAGTGTTAGCTAACAGAAGGCAGTAAAGAGACCATACTCTTAGCTGGTGGAGGCAAAGCACCATCCCAAGGCTAGAGTTGCCAGATAAAATACAGAATGTCTATTTAAATTTGAATTTCAAATAACAATGAATAATTTCTTAGTTTAAGCATTTCCCATGCTCTCTGAGCCCAAGTTAGCTTTTAGTTTTAACTGTTGTTAACTCCTTGTTTCAAATAAATTGGATGAATCGCTCCAACAATTTTGAAAGTAACAATGGAAGTAACAATGGTATCATATACTCTTCTTGGATCCACCAGGCTACTTGAACATCGTTATGCACTGAACAGGTATTAAATAAGTGATAGTGAGAGCAAGGATTTGCTTTGGATGTCTTCGCACCTCTAATCCCTTCATTGCGTGAATGCACATCCTGAAATGCGTGGGGCCCTGTCTCTCATCTAACTGCTCCAGAATTGTGCGTCTGCTGGTGCTCAGCTACTGACCTTCACCATGGGAGTTAAAGAAAGATGATCTCAGAGCCTCAGCATGCTGCAGTCCCATTTCCCCACAGCAGTGCAATAATTCTAGGATGGGACTGAGTCTCCCAGAACTTGGTTTAAAATTTTTTAATTCTTATTTTCTATTTGAATGTTGCTTTCTGATTATGATTCACTAGGAACTAAATAGAAAATTTCAGATTTCATTTGTGGTATTTAAAAACAATAAAGATAATTGATGCTTTCAGAGAGAATTGAACTCAAGTTTGCCTACAGGAGTTTTAGACTTTTAGGCTACAGGAGTTTGAAAAAGAGGCAGCTTTTCCTAAACACCAGTCCTTGTCATTCTTTCTTGCTAAACTTTTCAGTGAAGTATTGGAGCTGCCACAAATGTCCCCAGGTTAAAAGAACATAAGTGAGTGGGAAGAAGGGAGAAAAGCTAAAGAACATGGAAGTCACTCCAGTGACAGACAAGATGATAACCTAGATGCACTCTGAATAATCAGTGGTATGTTTTTTCTGAGGGATCATACAAAGCTCTGCTCTGGAATTCTTTGATAAAATATACACTTGAATTGCAAACAAGGAAATACTTTGCATATTAAGTTGTGCCCATGGTTATGTAGGAGTGTATACCATTTCCAATTAGACAAAGAAATCAACAGTAGACCACACTTTAAAAAAATAACTATGGAGTCTCTTTGAAAGAAGAGTGGAATGTTCACTTTCCCTTATTCATTAAAGTTAGAAACTGCCATCCCTTTAATGAGCAGCTGGAGGGTGGAGAAATCGTCCTGAATAGCTATATTCCAGGCAGTGTTCAGCATCATCATTGAAACAATGTGGGATTGCAATTGTGTGGAGTTTTTTCCCAGTGAATAGGAAGTGATCAAAGATAACATTGCCTGAGAAAGAATTAAAATAGTGTAACATTGCATCAAGTGATAGCCAATGCCAATCATTATATGGATGAATGAACAAGATCCTTTAAATAATGGTATAGACGTGCTGTGGCATTCAAAATATAATGACCAGCTTCAGTGGGGTTCAAATAAAAATGCAAAAGCATGTGCCCACTCATCTAGAGTGAAGTATAAGCACGTCTTTTTAAATAGATCTGCAACCACATCCTTCATTTACATCATTTATAAAACACTGGACTATAGGAAGTAAATTAATTCACAAAGGCTGCCTTAGAAATTTTATCTTAGGCAATGGGAAATGCGATCTGTGAGGAGACTGAAAAAATTAGTGGCACACTCAGAAAAAAAAAAAACATAAAGTGAAAAGGACTTGTATAATTGCCTGTGATCACCTTTCCCTCTGTGAAAGGACAGGAAAAGAGACTAGAGAGCAAGAACTGAATTCATCATTGTGCAGATGAGAGTTCCTGGCATATAATGCTAGACAGAGCTATTTACTGGAAAAAGTGTTGGTTTATTTACATGCTAAACAGCACCACCTTCTAGCTTCCACTGACAAATAACAGCATAGCAAGGAAGAGAAAGAAAAGGCAGTCTATCCTATTCCAGAGAGAAACAGAACAGGCCAGACTGAGATTGTCACAAATCAAAACATCTTGACCCCATCACTATAAAACAGAACGTTCAGATTCTCCACACATCTCTTGAAGGATCGTCTTTATTTTGTAACAAGACTCCTAGCGAGGAAACTTGACTTTGCACCCAGAAGAAGGCTTGAGAGATGGGATTGGGGGCAGGGGTGTTCAACAACACACGCCTTAATTTAGGAAATCTCCGTAGCGCAATTCTTCAAAAACATGGGAAAAGTAATGTTTAATGTTTGCCAGAAGACTCAAAAACAAAGCCAAAGGCATTCCTCCCCCTTGTGCACTTACCAACAACAAAAAAGGTGAAAAAAAATCTGAACTGATGAACAAAGACTGGCCGATGAATGGAGTGAATTGTTTTAATACAGTAAACAGGAGTTCTAAATAAAGAGATCAAAGGAGCGCAGAGGGTGGAATGCACCCACAATTGCAGTTGCCCACTGGCCAGTGAGAAAAACAAAATCAGGAGACTTTTGCTCAGAAAGATACAGCCACTGATCCTAATCTAATTGTTTAATGTCTTAGCAAGGCACATCCTGGAGCTTCATCTGTAAGTTTTCACTTTTTTTTGATTTGGAAAATAACACTTGAATTTTTACTTGGTATACAAATTCTAACAGCTATTGGAAGAGCACTGTGTGGTAAAACGTAAGATATGGTTATTGTTCTAGCCTTGCCCATTCCTTACTATGCAATTAGGCAAACAACTTGATCTCTGAGTAGCTATTTCTAAATTGTGAGTGTTTACCTTATGCTACATACTGTATTTAACAATCATGGTTAAAACACCAAAAAAGATCATTTTTTTTTCTTAAAAATTCACATAAGAATCTGTATTGGCAGGATATCCATATTTTCTTTTCTTAGTCAGTATTTGGTTTGCTGAGCTAGGTGAAGTCTACAGGGTTTTCTGAGTAACATTTACTGATATTTCTTAAAGTTTATTAAAAAGTCTAGAAAGGGGTGGTCAGGCTGAGATAAAAACAACTACACAGTTTCCTTTGAATTTTTATTTCAGGTGGTCCAGGAACTAGGTAATCTCACAGCAAAGCAGCGCTTGGGAAGTGGCAATGCAAATGGCAAAAAAGGAGAAGGCTAGTGGTTTTGCACTTTTTTACCATGTTTTCTTCATAGATCCAAGTACATGGGTGTGTTCAGTGAGTAGCTTTGCAGATGGTTAGCACTCACAAACATGTGCCCTATGAGGAAATAGACACACGTGGCTACATTGCTACTGACCTTGGCCGTTCCTAGGCCAAGTAGCTAAGCTGTTAACTTTGTTGACAGCTGTTGCTCTGCAGTCTGTACTTGCAAATTGCCCAGAAGCCATTGCTTAGCTGTTGGTAACTGGCACCATTACCAAAAGACCATTGCCCTTGTCATTATCCAGCAGCTACTGAGTGTGCATTTCTAGCAATGTGACAAGCAGCTGTCTCCAATGAGGTCTGCAGGAAGAGTCCTTTTATAGCCATGGGACCCAGCACAGGGGCCTGGGCCATGCAACCTAGGGAGCCAGGTTGTTTGCTCAAGAGATCCCAGGACCTGGAAGGTCAAGAGGCCCATTGGAGTATAGAAAGTCCCTTAATTGTGGGTAGAGAAAAAGGCTGAGTAAGGCTTGATCACTGGGGCTTTCCTCCAGGATGGTGTCCAAGATGTCAATCTGTGACCATTCTGGAGTTGTAAATGAGACTTCATGAAGGTTTTATGTATCACAACACATCTCACTTATGGGTTGGAAGATCACTTCACCTTGCCATTTGGAGAAGACAGACTCATAAAGGGGTGTGATGACTGTAAGCTTCTGCTTTGTCCAAGCAGGGGAGCTTCCACTGTCAACCCCATCTCTGTGCTGGCCCCCTTGCTCTTCCTATGCCCATCTGTCCTTCTTCCTTATCCCACCCCCAGAGCTGTATCTCCTTTAGAAGTAGCCTCAAGACAGTGCATCTAAAGGATTGTGCTCTGTGATGGAGGAAGAGGACTTGGAACTTAGCATAGGTGTGTCACTCAGTGTACCCAGCCTCGAGCTTGGTTACTTGAATGTGGGTAGGACAGGACCCAGGCTGTGTAGCCTTGATATCCCTTGGGAGGCAAGGAATGGATCAGAGGCTCAGAGTAGCAAGAGACCTCATACATAGCCATCGGAACAGAAGGGGAGAGGCCTGGCAAACAACACAGGGGTTTCCTGGTTTGGTGGGAGTGGAATTAGAAAAATCTGTCTTGTGTCTGTCACTGAGGTTATTTTCTCCCCAGGCTGTGTGGCCTGGGAAACAAGGATAACTTGCGGCATCTCAGAGGCTGGCAGGGGCTGCTGGCTTTGGAAGCACATTTAGTAAACAGGCCTGTTTGTGTTTGTGGAGGGTCTTACATTCAGTCTCCTGTGTACAATGCATTGCAGAACCCTGGGCCACTTCGAGAACCTACACCCCAGGTCCAGCGGGTCTCTTCTTTTCACTATGTTCCTCCTGGCTTGTTGAGTTTTGTTCTGGCTAAAATGTTCATATTAATGAGGTCACCAGGCATGATCTGAAGGAGCAGAAAGATTTCTGTGAGGAAATGAACAGAAACTAGATTTGCTCCTATTAATGCATTTTCAAAATCTATTCAAGATCCAAATGCAAATCATAGGCTTGAAGGATGTCCTAAAACAGCATAAAATGAAGAAAGGTTTTGAGTGAAAAATGGTGCTTCCAATCCTGGTTATAGAATATTTATCTTGGAAATATTAATGTTATAAAGGGCACCTGCCAATATCCTCAGCTTTGACAGGTTATATAAATAAAGTGGGGAATATTTTGTATCATTTCTAAAAGAAAATATTTTATGTCTTTTATACTCCTTGGGTAAAGTCAGTGGGTTTTTTTTTTTTTTTTTTGCCTAGTTTTATGTTTTTAGAAGGAGGCATTCCTGGTGAAAATAATATTCACAAGGCGATCTCACCAAATCTGGGCTCCAAGAGCCTCACCTATGGACTACAGCTTATAAATCTTCTACCTGACAGAGTTGTTTCTGGTCCGTGGATATTCTGTGCTCTTCAGTGGCATCTTTAAATAGGGCTGAAGTGAAGGGTTTTGTTAGAATCTCCAGGATAAACTCCATAGACTATTCCGCACACTTACTGTTTTCATAATACAAATTATAGAAATTAAAGCTTGAATCTTTTGGACTAGTGGGGACTGTCAAAGGTTTGAGAGGAACAGTGTAAGTTAATGAAAAAGAAAAAGAAATATTGAGAAAGTGTTGCAAATATTAAGTAATTTATCTGCTAAGAAGGAACTTAGGTAGCAAACATGATAGTATTAAAGAATAAAGTATGGTTTAAGGACAGCCCATTTAGGACCTCTCCTGTCTCTCAGGAGTTATTCTTAGCCTCCAACTTTATCCCCCATTCCTATTTCCTGTTCCTTTCCTCCAGTAAATTTTCCTATTCTTAAAAAAATGTGGCTTAAACTAATGGAATATTCCTAATATCTGTACTAAAAATTTACCAACATTGCATTAGAAAACTTCAACCAGAAGTGATGGATGAAAAATTGTGGCATCCCCAAGGTTTCCAAAATTGGGGAACTAGGATGATGAAATTTATGTTTTTATCCCTATTTTTGGAACAAAATAAACTTAAACTTACCTTAGAAAGCAAGCAAGTATTTAGCTCCTTGGTATTGTGATTTTATTCTAAATAATCTCCTTTTTTTCAATGCCTACTGTGTCTTTACTGCACCTCATGTCACAATTTAATCTCTTTTTAAACTTAATTTAATGCCCAATTTAATCTCACTGTGACAGCTAATAATTAAGAGAGTTCATGTTGTGTAGCTTAATGTTTGGTTGTGTTGGTCATGTATATGTGTCATGCACGATATTGTTTCATACCATGCGATTTAATGAACTGCTTCTCTTGATATGTTTTTATCTGAAGAACAAAATATCAAATCTTCATCTTTTGAAAGTCAATTTCCTGACAATGCTGTGAACCACAAAAGATTTCAAATATGATGGAGGCCCAATTTTGTTGTTCACATGTCACATATACACATATACAAATGTATGGATTCGGTGTCCCTGACATGCACAAACCCAAACGTTACGTACACGAAACTGAAACAATCGATTTGCCTTCATGGTAATTTTTTGTATCAGTTATTTTCAACCTTCTCCCTTTTTCTTGACAGTAAAATCTTTAAAGCAGTTTTTACTTGGAACCCCACTTTGTAAAACAGGTCAGGGCGGCTCTGCTCTGCTCTGACTATTTATGGGGGCTGAAGAAGGGTGGGGGGCCTGGAGGCACCTTCCCATTTCACTGTCAGCTCTTTCATGTCGCCTCTCGGATTTCTGGAACACACTTGGGGAATCACTGGCATAGACAATCCTTATGTGGCTTCCATATGTGGCACAGCATTTCATTCTCACAAAGTGGTTCATGATGTTCCATTTCATGAATAGGCAGTTGAGGTATCAGACCAATTAACCCTCCAGCAGTCACATAACTACTGATTGACCAAAGCCAGGATCTGAACACAGACCCTCTGACTCCAGATTTTTCCCCATTATTTCATATTGACTAATATAAGAGAAAATATATTCAGAATCTTCACATGGCTCCAAGAAGTGTGAGCCAGCGTTCACTTAAAACACACTTGCTCCTCAGTGCTTTACTACTGTGACAGCCATGACCATTGGTGGTCACAGGGGTCACACTCCCGAGGTTGGCCCAGATTACTGGCTGCAGAGAGTTGTGAGATGAGTGAGATCCCTGGCTTGCTGACTGCACATCTGACTCTTTCTCTATCACTAGAGAAAGCACAGTGGAGGGCAGGTAGGAGGGTAGTGTTACTACCTGGATCTAGTTCAGTTTAGGAGCAAGGTAAACAGGGCACACATTTTAGCACTTTGGTTAATAGTAAAAACAATGTCCTTCTTCATCCTCATGACAGACACCGTATATGCTGAATTGGTTATGTTACCTTGGTGGGAAAAAAACCAGTAAGAGGCAATTTTGGGGAAAAAGAAAATTAAAGAAAAGAAAATAAGCTACATAAAAGTAGAAAATGTTGAATGTAACAGGAATTCATGTGGCAATCAAAATCATAATGTTTGACATATCGATGTAGCACTCAGTTCTGTAGATGGCAAGTGCGTCAGAAACTGGCCCCATGTTTGCTGAGTTTTCCTAGTTCAGCACACTTTTTCTAGATTAGAATAAGAAGCAACCACAAAGTAAGATGATCGAAAAGAAAGCAGGAGGGACTGTTATGGATGTGGAAATAAAGAAGCAGATTTGATGGAAACATTTTGAGGATAGAAACCTGAAAGAATAAACATGGGACTCTATCATCTCTGTCCCTAAAAAGTTAAGCCAGGGCATGTGGATGCGAGACACAAAAGGACTTCCTGACAGTGACGAGGGTGCAGACAGACTAAGATGGGAGGACAAGTGGAGCCGAGAGAGCTACTACAGGGGAAAGTCTCACTCATTTAAACAGCTGAAGTGAATCTCAAAGGGGAGGCTAGGAGTCAATGAGATCTCTCATAAAAGGTTCTATGAGTCCATGGCCATCAAAGTGCCAGAAAATTTCTGGCAGACAAATTGTAAACATGCAACAGTAGTCATGTCCCAGGGAATGTTAATAAATGCTGTGAGATAGTTGGTTTTGTGTTCAAGTCATTTGGGAAGTAGAAGGTTTATAAAAGGCAGACAGGTATCAAAATAGACCTTCTCATAGTCCTGGATATGCTAATATACATTGCAAATCTCCAAGTACAAAGAACTAGCGGTATCTTACAGATTTTGTTAAGATTTGCCCCTTGTGCACATGCACGCACACACGCACACACACACACACATTTCTTCACACCCCAAGGAACAGTAGAGCCCTGGGAAACTAGTTTGGGAAGTGTTGATGTATAGCAGTGTTCTTATCAAGGATGCGTAGTTACAGAGTAGGTGGAAACACAAATATTCATTCATACCTGGAGCAAAACTTCATAATTTCACTGTAGTCTCTCTCTGCCCATCCCTAAATCACACACGATCCCTTAGGACATGCCAGTTTACCCCAACTGTTTGAGCTTACCCTGAGCAACTTGGTTGGCAATTCCCACTTCCCTTCCTCTGTTTATTGGACTCTTCCTCACTTAATGTGTCTTGCATTGAGCATCAAACAGAGCAAGGAGCTACCAGCTGGGGAGGAAGAAGCTGAAGGTCTTGCCCTCCAAGACCCTTCTATTTAGCACCATCCCCCTCTGACGTGAGGTCTGTCCAAAGTCTCCTGGTGTTGTCTACTCTTTGGAACCTGTTTGCACCAATCTTATTAAGTCCTACCTTATTTTGCATTGTAGAAGAGTACTTTCAAATTTAGTTTTACTGAGAACAGACTCCATGCCAAACACCACTGAGTGTTGCAGAGGGTAGGGTGAACGGGTTTGTCTCTTCAGCAATTGACATTCAGCATGGGAGGTAATCCATCAAGGGAGACTTGATTGTTAGCGTGTCTTAAATCCATTTGATTTAGGAGGAAATACAAAACTTTCCCACTGGTTTTAGACATGCAGTGACAGAGACAAGCTGGATTTTCCTTTGCTGTGCCCTTCCAAGCCTCCAGTTCCATGAAGGAAGTGAAAGGTTCTTTCCTAATTTAGTTTCAAGTTAATTTATCTTTAAAAGTTTTTTCCAGGAATCGAATTCACGATCTTATGCTTGCAAGGCAGGCGCTGGAACGATGAGCTATATCCCCAGCCCAAATTCATATATCTTTGTACATAGACATATAAGCATGTCTAAAGTGCCCTGAACCTTTTTTTAAAGTAAGTGATGTGAAGAAGAGGTAAATAATTTAATATCAACAATGCCCAATCTTATATTCTTGTTTTTCTTTACAAGGTTTTGGGCTCATTTTTATTTCTTAATTGTTTGCTTCTTTTATTCAGTATTACCCTTAGAATTTTGCTTTATGAAAATATTTTTAAAAATGATTATCCATGCTGAAGCTTTAACATTCATTAATATATGTATTTTGTGCACAATCAGCAAACTCCACATTCCCAGTTTGGCTGTTATACACACAAATTAATGAATGTACTTAAATGAATTTGATTAATATGCAGCAGTTAAGAGCTACTTTATATTATTAGTACAGAAATTTTCTTCATTGAATGCTTCAGAATCAGAATGCTATGTTTGCTTGGGAAAGCTCTCTCTCTCTCTCTCTCTTTCTCTCTCTCTCTCACACACATACATGCCACAAATAATGTAAAGCTAAGATTTTCATAATTATCTTAATTCACACATTAAAAGATCAGCAAACTGTCACAATCACAAGAGATTCTCCATGCATGGAATTTTCCATCTTTTGCCTGCACTGAAGATACATGTGCCCTGCCAGTGCCAGGGAGTGTTAAATGGAAACCCTACTTTTGCATTTTATTAGCAAATTTTGCAAACTACAAACAGCTTGAGTGTTGTATAAATTTATAGTTGTACTTGCACATTTGTAATGGCAGTTTTCAGCATGGAAGTTTTATCTAAGAGCTTTTACTTAGAACTGCACAGAGCAATTCCAAAACCTCAAAACTAAAGGAAAATAAAATTGAAGTGCCTTTACAATTGAGTGATTTATACATTAAAGTATTTATTTTAAAACAAGATTAAAAATATTGCACTCCTAGAAACATTCTCTCCTGGTAGGAGCACTCAAATGGAAAATTTCATCCATTTTTTGCCTGAATGACTCTCACATATTTTCCTAAAACCTAATCATGTCAAATGATTTATTCTACCTTAACAATACTGTGCAAGTAGCCAGGAAGACTCGAGTGTTGAGGGGATAGAAGGTAGTTGGCCAATTAGATACTCAACATTATTTTGATTTTTTATACTTACCCATATCTATTTTTGTCTTGCCTTTTGACATATTTCTGTCCTAGAGCTATTTAGTCAAATTTGAGACATAGAATGCATTTTAGATCAAAATCCCAAGGAAAGACAAAGGGGAAACTCCATTTTTTCCTCCATAGAAGTAGCCTCAGTGTGGTATTTAAAGCACAAATCCATTTTAAATGTGCCCTTCAAAGGTGGACTTCACTTCTCCATTCCCGTTTCCCAGTGTAATGCCATCTGTGTGGCCCCAATGCTACCTAGTAATGGGGTACTTTGCATCTTATTAATGATGACTGACCTGCCATTGGACTACCTGGCTGCACCACAGGAAATCATACTTCACCGAGATAATTGATGCTCTTCAGATTTTTCTTTTTCTTTCAATACACAAATGTTTTTATACTTCAGATTATTGTCATTTATTCACCATCCCCAGTGGCAAATTGTTTTTGAAAAACTGATTTTAAAGAAAACAAACAGCATCTAAGATTCTTGAGAAGCAATTGCTAGACAGGACAGTTAATGGGGGTCTGTTATTCTCTGGATAGGTTCATGCCACCAACTTGAAAGAAAAAGACTGTGGCATACATCTCAATTTGTGATCTCAGGTAGTATGTGAAATTTAGTATTTTCTCTGACTATACAGGATGGCAAGCTTACCACAATGGGTGGTAAGCTTTCTCCAGGTAGATTCTCAGCTGTTTTGATTCCAATCAATAAGTTAAAGGAACTGTAACTGTTTTTCTAAGTAACAGAATCAAAAGCAAACAAACAAATATTCTAGTCAAAGTGCTTATTTTGATTCATTTTCTTGATGAATTCCCTTCTTGTGACCACATAGGGAAGTTGACAGGGGAAGAATGACATCCAGTTAAGACTCACCCCAGTCACCATGTAACTCTGTAATGACAGAAAATTGAGTATAAACATGTCTCAATGTTTCTCTTTTACAATACCCCATCAGACGAAAATGGATTCATTTTTGCACCTGGATACACACCATCTGGGGGCTAGAAAGAGGTAATCTGCTGATACCACTCATCAAATGCTATTGTGGTTTCTATCCATTCCCTACAGACACTTTACTTTTCCTAATTCTAAGATATTTGTTTAATTAAAATGAAAAATTAAAGTATGAGATCCTTAAAAAGTCATTTTGCCTCTTCACCATTATTTTGTGACACATTTCACTTTGCAAAGTTACTTATTTGCTTATAATTTAAACTAAGGTTAATTTGGAATGAGAGCGGAGAAAAACGACTGGCTTCCATTAAATCTTGTGCAGAAAGCACAGTTAATGGTATTCTATCCCTAATTTTGATAAGTGTCTATTGTGTATACATCAATCAGAAATCTGTAAAAGTAATAGTGTTTTCACTATTTTTAATAGAAATGTGCATTAGTCAGGGAATTAGGAACTTGAACATTTCTGGAAGTCTTGAAAGAGCATGCTATCTTGATGGCCTCCAAGTACAAACCCCCAAGACAATTTTGTAGAATCTGAATATTGAGGGCACTGAATCATAAAATTGCAGTACCAAATGTGACCTCCAGATCACTCCAGAACTCCAGGTCTAGCTACCCAGAGATCAGGAGGCTGCAACTGCTGGCTGTAGACAGTCACTACCAAGGCTGCAGTCTGAAGATGAGAAGTTGAACCTCAAACTGTGGATCTCAGTTCTGTGCTTACTAAATCCATGTGAGAATGAGCATTTCTGACCCTACACACAGCTTAGCTCCATATTTAGGACTTATGAGACTGCATCTGACTGGTTAAATACAAATCATAGTTTGTTCTTTAGCTGCAAGGGAGTCTGGAAAATACAGTTTTAAAGAATGTTTCACAATTTATTATTAAATTGGTGTCATTCTTTCTTTTTTAAAGGCTCTTATATGTAATTACCATGAATCCCTTTTGCAATTGCCCTATCACTTCCATCTTAAAGGAGAAAATTGGTCTTTTGTTGTGGTAGGCCATATAACATACCCTAGAAAGGTATTCACATCTTAATCTCCAGAACCTGTAAATAAGTTACAATATGTTTAAAAAAAGGAATTAAATTTTCAGATACAATTAAGGTTGTAAATCATCTGACCTTGACTTAGAGAGGTTATCCTGGATTACTGGAGGCAGGTCTAATGTAATCACAGGGGTCTTTAAGTATGGAAGAGGGAGGTAAAATAAAAGGTCAGGGTGGCACAGCATGAGAAGAAGTTACCCTGCTGTTGCCAGCTGTGAAGATAGAGGAAGGGACCATCAGTTAAGAAACACTGGCAACCTCTTCTAACTGGAAATGGTAAAGAAATAGATTCTTCCTTAAGTCTTCCAGAAAGGAAAAAGTCCAACTGACACCTGGGACTTAGCCTGCTGAGAACCACACTTCTGAAATACAGAGCTGTGGGATAACAAATTTGTGTTGTTTTCAGCCAGCCAGCCATTGGACCAGCAGGCAATATGGTCAGCTGCTGCAAGGGCTATTCCCTCTGCTTGTTCCTACCACTCATCCAGCTGAATCACAGCAATCAGAGATTTTTCTGGACCCAGTCCTCAGCTGTACAAAGAAAACCCCACTCTGGTCCCTAAGTGCATACAGGATGTTCCTGTCTGTGGTAATCAAGTCTTCCTGCCTCTTCTGTTTCAGTGTTCAGAGCCCTAAAGACCTCTGCTTGACAACACACTTTCTGCTTTATAGTTTTGTTTCTGATTCCTAAGGATGTTCTGCTTATTTTTGAGGATTGCCATACTTTCAAATGTATAATGTCTATTTAAGATGTAATTTAATTTGCAAAATGCATACACACTATTGACTGCCTATTTTGTTGTGGTTTTCTTTGGAATAGAGGGGAGAAATCCTGGGCCCCACCTGGATCACAGAAATGCCACAGAAAAGATGGAGAACACACTGACACTTCACATAATTCTGTACCCCAGCTTTACACCATGGTTTAGATAAAGGAATAGAATAGTGGTTAGATATTTCCATTGCTATCAGAAATTTGCTTTCTGCATTCCAAGGCATGTCACTTTCTCCAACAAATAATACCCTCTTGGCTTGGCTGGTTGAAAATTATAAGAGAAAGTTTCATTGTGTTACACTTTAAGGTGACTGTTCCAGAAATTCATCTTGAAACTTGCTATTTCAGGAAGCTGGCTCAGCCCCCTGGCTTTTTTTCTTTTCTTTTTTCTTTCTTTCTTTCTACAGTGCATCCATTCCACAAATTGGCTAGGCGTGACTTGAGGATGATGTTAGGGTCACAAGTGGGGAGGAACAGAACACCAGGTGGTAAAAAAGATGGCTCAAGTCCCTGGTTTAGTCATGTAGTTTAAGAGTGTAGAAAGTAGCTGTTCACAGTTAACACTAGAAGTGCTCATTAAACTGATTTTCTGTTGGAAATGATTTCTCCAAAATGTTGCAGGCTATCAACTAGCTAAAATTCTATCAGGATTATGATACCCACTGAGTTACAAGTAATAAGAAATGATACTTGAAATAAAGGCTTTGCAGGCAAATTAAAATACTAATAATTTCGGTTAATGTAATGATATCTTTTTAAAAATCCCTTAATATCATTTAGCCAAAATTATATATTTGGAAAAAAAATGAGCCATGAAAGATTTCCTAATTGTATGGAATGTGCCTGAAGGAAGATTGTGGATGTAATTCAGATGCAGGGACACAGAAGAAGATGGTTCTGATGATGACATTGTGCAATGGAACTACATTTTAGTCACAAGCAGTCATAATGTAGAATTATTTCCCAGAAACAAGAAGCCAGGGGAAAATGACAGCTTCCTCAGTAAACTCTGTAATCCTGGCTACACTTCTGAGATCGTGTTTCTATGTGTGTAGACCTCTCTGTAAGCCCCCAAACCTCTCAGATCAAATTCTGACATCTAAAATCCCAGTACTGTGTAATTGATAGTGCTTATTTTCTTGAAATTCAGCTGAGTCTTTAACTTTCTTTGTTTTGTTTATGTTGATAAGATGTTCTCTCAACTGGTTCATTTTGGCACACTCGCCCCACCGCTTTACTGTTTCTCTGTTGCATCCACAAGCTAACAAAGCCCCTGTACATTTTTGGAAGTGAAAGGAGAATTATTTCAAGCAAGACTATACCCTTTGAACTATTAACTAGTCCAGGGGATGACCATGCGCTTAGCCTGCATAAGGCCCTGTGTTTGATTTCTAGCACCAGAAAGAAATAAAAACCAAACCAAACCAACCAACCAACCAAACAAACTTTAAAGTAGTTATGGCTGTTTGCAAAGATGGGTCTGTGTGTGTGTGTGTGTGTGTGTGTGTGTGTGTGTGTAGTGCTGGGACTTGAACCTAGAGCCTCACTTTTTTTTTTTTACATTGGTTAACCATAACTCACCATCTATCTGTCCCTGAAAGCTTTTACAGTAATTATAGTTCAATGACCACATGCTTTTCTACAGAATTTCATAAAGATGCACAAGTGATTGTGACAAATGACTAAAAATCAAGTGAGTAAATTTGAATTTTTTTGTTTTATGTTCAGGCAAGATTCCTATGCCAGATTGGTAGAGGCTCACATAAAAGTAGGAGTTGTGTCTGTTCTCGTTCATTGAGCTGAATTAGAACACTGAAGCATTAAAGTGCTAATGACCAGTGTTCCTCCCCTACTCCCCAAAGCGCCTGGTTTCTTTGCCTGGTTTTGCTCATTCTGAAAGCAGAAACCATCTCTTCTTCCCTGTGGGTTTGAAGCTTCAGAAGACAGTGACACAGAATTCATCCGGCCCTTACTGTTGTGTGCTCTACTTCTTACTGCCTGCCTCTGACCTCATGAAAATGATCTCCTCCTTCAACAAGATTGACTTTCTTTCTACCTTCCTACACCCGTTTATACTGGGTTAAATGCAGTCCATGGGGTGGCCAAACAGTAGATTCTCCACTATGCGTGGTTGGCCTCTGGAGTGGTCAGAGCACCCGTAGGCTCCTTGGCTGGTGAGTCTGGGCCTACTATCCAGACTTCTCCTGAGCCTGTCTCACTTACATCTGTCTCTCAAGCCCTTGGGCCCAGTTTCTCAGTTGTTTTTTAGTTGTATCTGAGACCCACTGGAATATGCTGTGAGCTCCAGTCTGCCACTTGAGTAAAAGATATCACTGTCTTTGGCTTCATGCATCCAAGGTAGAGCCCAGAGATGGGAGAACAAAATGGAAAAAAAATAGTAACTTCTCTGGTCCAGGCCAAAAGTCTCTCAACTATTTCCAGACACTTGGAGAGTGAGTTTAGGTTCAGGACAAATTCCTTGCTTAAGTCTTTCTGGAAGATGGAGGTGCAGGCCCATTCTTCTCTCAGGACTGGTCTTGTAAGAAAGTTTTCACTTCTGCAAAGGCAAGCATAGTACCTCTGCTACAGAGGAGGCTCCTTCTGTTTGTTCTCTGCAAGAGTCCACCTAACAATGGGCCAGTAAAGTACTCTCTGGTGTGCAGAGCCGGGATGAGCAGGCTTAACTGCAAGAAGAGGGAAGAAGATCAAGCTGCAGCTTTTCAGAGGCCCCAGGAAGGCTTAGACAGACCAAAGAAAAGACTTTGGCTAAGGTGGAGATGGGCACAGACTTTCCTTTGTGCCATCTCATTTCCTAAAACCAGCAATTTGGCTTCTTGCTTGCCTACTGCCTTCAGCAGGAAAGAGAAGCAGGTAAAACCTTTCTTATTTAATCACTCCTCCCTCTCCTTTGTCAGGATCCAGGTGTGCAGCCTTTCATTTGCATGGGAAAAGGAGCTGAAGAGAAAGGAGAGACACTGAGCTAAGGACTTGAAGCTCCAGGATTTTGATTTGGCGCTTGAGAGCCAGTGGTCTTTGGCCTTCAGTTTCTTCTTCTGCTAAAAGAGTTGACAATAAACAAGCTTTGCTGATAGCCTGGCTTTATTAGGAGGGAACAGATTAGAAAAGGGATGGGTAAGCATTTGGAAAAGACTCCACAGGCATGTTTAGCAAATGTCCAGCGGGCGACAAACCGTGTACCAGGCAGGCACTGTGCTGAGCCCTGAGCATTAAAATTAAAGGTGACTCTGCCTACGAGGAGGCCACTGCATTTAGCCACTAAGAGGTAGCCCCAACTCCCAAAGTGATAGCATCATCATTATTATTATTATTATTATTATTACATCTAATTTTCCATTTACATCTTGCTGGAAAAAGTTAATGCTGAGGGAAATAAAAGACAGTGAATACTGAGCAGTATATCAGATTTGACAGGAAAAAGGGAGGGTATTTCCTCTTTTCATCATCATCTTCTTTTAAAATTGCAGGTCCAGTCTTCCCGTGGACAGTCTGTGAGCTGTCCTGGTTCCAGAAAATGCTGCTGCCCCCTGGTCAGAGTCCATATCAAGGAGATTACGATTTGAGATGTTTGAGGAGCACTTCATTAAAAATAAAAGGCAGCTCTCAGACTGTAGAACATTCATGGGGAATTTCTCGAAAGTCTCACAGCCTCTAATTCTTTGTATAATTCATTGCTATTTATTTGAATCCCTTTCACCGAATGCTGAGCAAAAGAGGTAATTTTTATCCTTTTCTCCCCCCAACAAGTCAATACAGGAAAAAAATTCCTATGCATTATAACCTATGTGGTCTCTCACAGTGCCCTTTAATTTGAAAGAAGACAAAGGATTGTTATAGAAATGCACCAAAAAATTTTAACACAAAATGAGCAGAGCTGTTTTGTTTCTGCTAGTGGTGCAATATTTTCTCATGGTTATGTTCTCAAAACATGAATCTGTGATAGTTTAAGAGCTGAATACATAATTTAATACTGCCCAAGGCCAGCATTAGCTAAAGCAGATGTTTGTGAAAGATGCATGTCTTTATTGGAGGGTTGTGCTGCCCTAATTAAGTCCATTTTGCTATGTCTCCACCTCCTTGCTCCACCTACCCCACACTTTTCAATGATGAAGACCAATAATACCTCCCTTAAAGGTAAGCACCCTGTACACATGACAATAAATCTGCCCATGATGGATAGGGTGGTGTTTTTGAGGGTTATTTTACTGTTGGCATGCCACTAAATCTCTGAATCTCACTATTGGAAAACCCTCAGCACTAGTTCTCCTCAATGCCTGGGTCTTCCACAGTGTCTCAGCTAAACGGTTAAACAACTTCAGTGATGATTTGCTCTGTGACAACTCCATTCTCACAAGGAGAATGAGTCTGAGAGTGGTGGCTAAGAACATCATCCCAGCTTTGGAATCGAGAGGCTTTGAAACCCTTGCCCTCCCTAGCCTATCTGAATGACCTTATGCTGCCAAATTAGCTTGTCTGCTTCTCTCTGCTCCTAGCATTTCCTTATAGAGTTGTTTTGTGGTTCCAGTGAGACAATGAATATAAAACCTTTAACAAGCTTTCTGGTATATCCAAGGAAGTAAATAAATGGAAATTGGTATCATAACTTAATTTTTAGTTAATATCTTCATAGGAATTTCAAACTTTGATTCTGGTTCTGCACCCTGGAATGAGCCAGCTGACACAAGTTCATCTCTGTTCTATGTGACCACCTTTCTAATACTCAAAAATGGTCTTCTTTACTTCTTTTCCCTTCTTTCTTTGAACTCTTTGTTGTAATCCAAAGTGCATTTTTCTTCCAATGTCCAGTGTTTCCTCTCATTACTTAGCCTTTTGCACATGATATGTTCTTTCAGCCTGGATTTCTTTCCCATCACTTCCATCCATTCTGCCTGGTTATTTCAGCTTATCCTTCAGGTCATAAGTAAGGGACCTGCTTTTCCTGGCGGCCCTCCCTGGTCCCCAGGGCAGAGCTGGATACTCTGGTCTGTTCACTTGCTCACTGTAGCTTCCCTGGCCCATTGTCTTATTAAATATTTGTTATCCCCCAGACCGCAAACTTTACCCAGAAAGAAATTGGGCCAGTACAGTTTATTGTTCAGTCCCCATTACCTGTCATGGTCCTCTACCCACACTAGTTATTCAGTAAATAGTTGCTGAATTTTTTAAAAAGATTAATGTAGATTGGTCCCCTCATGGATAAAATCATGTCTCCCTTGACCACAGCATAGTTGTGATTTGATTCATTTGAATTCATGATTTCCAATGATTGGTAGTCAGAAAACTGGAATTCAACAAACCTACCCCTCTTCAAAATCTCACTAACATACAACATGAAGAGTTGTCAACAATGTGTCCTTTTATGATAACTTAGTGCAGCTGTAGGTTGATAGGGTATATTTTCTTCAAGGTTAAGGAGCTCAGGAAACTCTCTCAAGAAAAACTTAGGAGACGATTCTCATTTCCTTTTAGTTAAGATGAGATATTTTTATTCCCTGTCCCTTTCCTCTCCCTCCAAAAGTATAAAAGGTTCACTGCTCTTAATCACTTGCATTTTGGACTCTCCTTTCTTCCATGTAGGAAAAAAAGCCATTCTCCTGTGTACGTGCCAACAGCGTGTGCTGGCTGTACTCTTTAAACAGTTGTGGCAAACTGAATTTCTAAACATTATAGTCAAAGCCATCACTTTCGCAATAATTGTTTTCTACTTTACTCTTTTCACAAATTTTTAAATAATTTTCAGATGATCATTTAAAGAAAGATACGCCAGTAGCCTTTATATAAAAGAATGTTTCTGGCAACTTGGAAATGCAGTTATTCATAGCAAATGGATAGATAGTTCAGGTTTATAATGAGGGCTCTTATAATAAGATTTATAATAAGGTTTATAATGACAAAAATATTCCTTTCAGCTGGAATACTCATGTCAAGTGGAGGGCAGTGGACAGGGGGCTTTTCCTGAAGACAATTCCATCCACCATCACCCACCGTGATCTGAATGAAAGAGCTACAGAGGCTCAAGACAGGGAAGAGAGAGCTGTCCAGAGATGGTTATAGCTGTGCAGACTGAAAACCCAGCTGCTTGTCTCCTGTCTAGTCTAAAGTGCATTGATCTTTGCTGGTTTGGCTTGAACACATTCTGCCAGAGGAAAACAAATTGGATTTAGCAGAGACTGGCTTGCTCCTGTGGCTGTGGAAAGAGCAGGGAGGACTCTGACGTGGCATTAGTGGGACGATGCTATCTGCACTGTGGGCGGGCAGAGGGGTGCTGGCCTATGCCCAAAGGGCACTGGCAGTATGACTGGCCTGGCCTCTGGACACCTCTGCACAGTGATTAAGTGACTGGAGGTGATGTCAAAGCTAACTCCCCACTTTTCGCTGACATGGTCACTGTCTAAGGTGTTCAGTCAAAGCGAGTCTGATTGCAACCCACTATCAGTGAAGTCAAACTCTTCAGCCCTAGAAGAGCATCTCTGTTGAGTGTTTTATTCCTCATGGATTTGTGCACAATTTGAGATTGGTAATGTTTCCTGGCAACACTCTGCTTCTTTTTTCCTACTAAAGCTATTTTTCAAGTTGTACCTATATGTGTGTGTGACGGCTAGAAAACATCTGTCAAAAAACTGGTTCATTTAAAATTGTTTTTGAGCCAGGTGTGGTGGCTCAGGCCCATAATCCCAGCACTAGTGAGGCTGAGGCAGGAGGATTGCCATGAATTCAAGACCAGCCTGGGATATATGGTGAGTTCAAGGCCAACCTGAATTACCTAGTGAGATTCTGTCTCAAAAAATAAGAAACCAAAAAAAAAAAAAATTAAAAATAAAGTAAAACAGTTTTGTGTTTGTTTTTTCATGGAAAAAGATATGTTTTATTTCCCTTTACTGATTATCTTCCTTCATCTGGCAATGACCACGCCATCTCCTCCATCCCCAGAGATTGAGAACAGAGGAGGAATTCATATCAAGGTCTTTGTTTAACAGCAGTGTCTGTAGCTGCCATTAAACAACTTTTACTTCCTCTCCAAGCAGCGGAGAAACTGTCTTTACTCAACTGAAATGTCAAATGAGTATGGTCCTTAAATAAGAACATGAACTTGACCTTTACCGGATGTCTTTATTCTTTAACATTCTTTAGAGATACGCACTTGGAAAAGTTAGTACCCAGCACAGATGCTTTCTGCTCTGTTGTTTTCAACCTGCCCGAGGCTTACTTATGTGGACACAAAAACTATTCCTGTCATAATGGAGCACAATTACTTATTCACCTAGTGGAGCCGAGGAAATAATGTTTAAACTAAAAACACAAAGTGGTTTGTTTCTACCACAAACTTCCCACAAAAGCAAAAATCTTCCTTCCTAAGTAGAACCAGACCCTCACTCCATTCTTTGCCCAGAAGAAAAAATTACATGGCTTTTATCTGTAATGGCCTTTTAGGCTTCTTGCCAAAAGAAGTTCCAAAAAACTTTGCTGGTCCCAATTTGCCCTTTCAGCCCAGTTCTTTTCTAAGCAGGGAGGGGAGTGGCTGGAGAGTGTCCAACACAGGGCTCTATGAAATGGAGCTAGAGGCCAAAGAAGCACTCCACACAACTGAGAGGAGAGAATGAGGAGCCCCATGGTCACTATGAGTCAGACTGGAACAGAGCAGGTCTTGGGTGGCAGGCACAGCTTTACAGAGGCAGCGACTTGTTGGGTACGTGTGTTATTAAAGTCATGTGGTTCGGTACGGGGCTGCTGAGGTGGGGCTGACACAGTGCTGGACTGACCGTGCATGTGGAGGTGGGCAGGGCTCTGACCTTGTGGTGCCTCCTCATGCATTTCTGTTCTCCACAAACAAACATGGCCTTGGTTCTCTTTAAGTATTTGGGAGTTTATACTTCACGTTCCAACACCTGAGCAGACTCAGTAGCAGGACACTTCTCTAATTCTTCCTAGATGTCTCAAGGCTGTGGGGATTGCAAGAGAGTAATCTAAGAATATTCAAGCCAAACACATTGGGATATTAGAGAGGAGTGTCCATACTTGCTTGATTGGGTGTTATCTACTAACTGACTTTGCAGGCATGTTTGATTCTCCAAGATACTGACATTCTGTTCAGTTCTATCCTTTATTCCTGTAACCATTTATGTGATACTGAGGTTGGATTCCATTCAGTCCCTGGCTTCAAAGATCTTGCTTGGAGTTACCCTGACAGATGGGACAGAGACAGGAATTGCTGTCCTGCTTGTTTGAACTTCGATGACCTGGAAAAGACTGTGACCTCTAGAGAAGGGGGGGACACTGCCTCCCCCAGGGCAGCAATGATGGCTGCAAGGAGGCTCATCGCTGGGCAGGAATTTGCAGAGGCTGGAGATGGGTGTTCCAATCTGAGTTGCCCAACCACAAAAAATCATACTCTCCAGCCAGCCATTCCCGAGAGAGCTAGAAAATACCTCGGTGATGCTGGTGGCCATGCCCCAGGCAGTCGCTTCCCTGCAGCCATCCACGTTAAAAAAATATTTCAAGCTGACACAGACAGACAAAAATAAAAATTTAAATGGGTCTGGATTTGAAGGATTAAAAAACAAATTTAAAACAAAGAAGCAAAGGCTCTGCATTATTAGTGCATGTTTTGGCAGGGACCTAAACTATTGTCTTTTGCCATTAAATGCCTGGTGCTTTCTGGGCCCTGCTTTGGAGTTGCTGGGATGCTCTATACATCTGGGAGATTCTCAGGCTGGAGGATTTAGCAGGCCAGACCTCTGGTATCCTCCAGAGAAGGAGCTGTGACTGTTAGCAAAATAAAAGATGATTGCTGAGGACAGAAACCTGCAACCATGCTGACAAACTCACGCCTTGGGTTCCATGTGAACAAATATGAACCTGTGACCGGAATACACTCGTGGTTATTTAAGTTCCCAGAGCATGGTATGTTTTCCTCCTGATTGTGTCATTACTACCGGGATGTAAGTGAGAGTGAAAACTGAGAAATGACATCCTTCTGAATAAGTGTCAGGGAGCCAAAAATGCAACAGTCCAAGCACAAACATCCTCAAACCCTTCTAATAGGAGACAACACAGTTAAATCGTTTTTATTATAGGCATAAAATAAAAATTAATATAAAAATTAAATGTTTATGAGCACAGACAATGCTTTTAACAATTCCCAATCTAGACGAGATGATTTAGCCATCACAATTATCTCTTGATTACTGTTCCTGATACATTAGGTTCACTCAGTTTCACCTTCAGGCATTTAATGGCAAGAGACAAAAGCATCATTATTACATTTGAGTGATCTTACAGCAGAGGTTTTTCTTTTCTGTTGCCCAGGTTCTCAGCAATACATAGTGGGACAGCCGCAGATTCAAACCCCTGAACTCATGTGCACAGTACCACCTCAGGCAGCTGCTACAGTCTCAAGCCCAGTGTTCAGCTGAATTTAAGGAAGGGTGGGAAGGTGGCAAAAGTGTCCTATGACAGGATCTCTCATTTAGGTTTCTTGTTGTATGAGAACTACTGGACCCTCACCTCTCTCTCTCTCTCTCTCTCTCTCTCTCTCTTAATCTCTCTCTCTTAATCTCTCTCTCTTAATCTCTCTCTCTCTCTTTCTCTCTCTCTCTCCCTCCTTTTTTCTTCCATGCTAGAGATAGAGCCTAGGGCCTATCATAGTCTAGGCAAATTCTCTCCCATTGGACTACATCCTCAGGGCTTTTAAAATTCTTTTTCAGTTTTGAGACAGCGTCTTGCTAAATTGCCCAGGCTGGCTCTGAGTTTGCATTCCTCCCATCTCAACCTCCAAGTGGCTGAGGTTGCAGTTGTATGTAGTGAAAGATGCTTGTATTTCTACCTGTAGACCTTCAAAACTTTTCAGGTAAAGCAGGGGACCCGAGTGCCTCCCTCAGACCATGTCAGGAGTTTCATTACCTCTACCATGCACCTCCACACCCTTTCTGAGACTATGCAGCCCCCAGAAAATTCATTAGGTTATATCTTACTAAGTGGCATGGATTTATAGAAATGCTCCTTTGGTAGGCTGAGCAAGGCAGACTGTGCAGTGCTACAGGGACCCAGAGTGAGGAACTGACCCATCATGGAGATGAGGAGGAATCTCCATTTGGGGTGGAGGAAGTAGCTGCCCAGGCAGGGCCCTGGAGAGGGGAAAGCAGGGCATTTTCACTGCAGGCTGTGGCTGGTGGGCTGAAGAAGAGCCTCAGAGCCTGTATATGTGTGAGGAAGGCAATCACTTGTGGCTCTGCCTAAATAAATATTCATATTAAGAGTAATGGGAGCCCTGGTTCTCCTTGTCAGAGAAGGGACTTATCACGGAAAAGAAGAAAGTGAAAACCTTGTGACTGCTGGTGTGAACATGTGATTTTAAATGTGCATATACATAGGAAACTGATTGTCAGTGTACTTGTGTACGTGTCTGTGCATGTGTTCCCTACTCTGTCCACTGCGAAGACCTGGAGGAAAGGACACCTGAGCAGCACTGAGCGTGCATATCCCCAGATGTTCTTTAATAAATACCCTTCTTTGCTAAAAGAAACAAGGGCTCCTTGGAGAAATGGTTGGCTCCATGACTGGCAGAGGGAAAAAACAAAATGAGCTTAGAATTTCTTTTTATGCTCAAAAGTAAGAAAATGCCTGAAAAATGATGGGGACCTGCCAAAGGGCTCCCAAGGGCCAAATCAGGTACCATTTGAGAAGACTAACTTCAGTCATGAATTATAACCCACTGAATAAGATCGGACAGCATGAGTCATACCAGTGTAAATAATAAGAAATATGGATATGAAATATGATGAGGAATGGGATCGTCTCAAGTTTTCTACCCACAAAAAATTCGTTGAGAACAAAAAAGAAGTCCCACAGTGTCACGGTTAGCAGATGCCACCTTCATCCGTCGATCACAGCGTACCGTGTCGGCAACAGGACAGATGGAGACCGTGTGCAGTTTGCAGAGGGAGGGGGCAGCCTGCATCAGTGATTCCCAGGTGTGGGTGGGTACACTTTGTGAGTCTTGTCACGAGGAAATATTAAACTCACACTGAAGAAAATTCCACAAAATAACCAACCTGTGGCCCCTGAAAGTGTCAAGGTCATAATAGTCAAGGAAAGACTGGTGAGATGAAAGAAAAATGGTGACTACAAGTTGGGATTCTGAACTGGGTTTTTAGCTATAAAAGACATTATGGGAACAATGGAAAATCTTCAAGGCAGTCTGATGGCCAGTTAGTAGCCTGAATGTGTTTACTTTTGGACTGTAATGGTTGATTTTTATTATGTAGGAATGCACAATACATACTAAATATTTAGAGCAGTGTTTTCTTTTTTTTCCCCTGAAATGGTTCCTCAGAAGAATTCTTTGTATCATTATTGCAACTTTTCTGTAAGTTTAGGGCCATTTTATTTTCCTTAAAGTAGTTGATCAATTACTTTGCAGTGGACAGTGACTCTCGTGATGTCAGTTGTCAATTTTGAAATATAAGCACTGATAAGACCAAGTTTGGAAACATTGAGAGTAGCATACCGTATAAAAAATTCAATTTCTGTTCTTATCACTGCAAAAAGATTCTCTAGTTTCTCTATTAATCATATATTCTCTCTGTTTGTCAAGGATTGCTACACGGCAGTTTTCAGCTAGTGATTATGTCTAAATAAATGCATCCTATCAAACTGAAAATAATTCTCCAGTAGATGTAGCAATATGATTTTTTGAAAAATGATGTACTAACAATGCAAATTATTTAATTACAGTATTATGAATGAGCCTATCATCTTGATTTATGCAACTTCCAGGATAAATTCTGGTTCATGAAACTTATGCACATGAAACTTCAAACCTGGTATCCAGAG
This sequence comes from Hydrochoerus hydrochaeris, assembly GCA_004027455.1. NCBI lineage: Eukaryota > Metazoa > Chordata > Mammalia > Rodentia > Hydrochaeridae > Hydrochoerus > Hydrochoerus hydrochaeris. Next base: position 51,121 of record PVLA01006169.1, on the reverse strand, counting down.
TAAGTAAATACTTGGCAGGCAAAAATCTATCCCTTTCCCCATGTAAATCCTTATTCCCCTTAAAACCTTGCTGTAGCTTACCTCAAGAAAGCCTTTGAGTCACCTGCCTCTTGGAATTTTTCCACATTTCTGTCCTGTTATATGGTTGCTTTGTTACTCTAGGAGAATGTAAACAGTAATTTTGTATGGCATCAATGAAATAATATCTTTTTCAAGTGGAACAATTACTTTTCCTTCTCTGACATGTGTGCCTTATTCTCAGTACCTTGTATGCAATATGGTTGGCAAACCTAATAGTTTTAGATACTTTCATTTTTTAACATTTCAATATCTACTTACAAAGGATCAGATTATATACATATAATTTGACCAGATATGTATATAATAATTATATGTATATAATTATACATATTTATATACAATTATATGTGTATAATAATTTAATTATGTACATATAATCTGACCAGATACATTTCATTTCTTCTTTTGCTAAACAATGCACAAATAAACATTCTCTTATATATGCTCTTATACTCTCTTTTTTTTATTTCTGTAGGTTAGATTCCTAGGAGTGATGGTTACATGTAGTTCACATTCATAGATTAAATTCCCCATTGGTTGTATTAAGCAACCCTTTGATATCATTGAATGGAATTATTTCTGTAATGAATAGGTACAAACTTTTCTCCTTGTCATTATTCCTTAATCAATGTAGAGTAACAACTATTTACATAGAATTTACAATATATTTGGTGCTATAGCTAATCCAAAGATGATTTAAAGTATATAGTAGGATATGAATAAGTTAAGCACAAATACTACTTCCTTTTATATAAGGGACTTGAGCACTTGAAGATTTTAGTATTTGCCTGAAATCCTAGAAGCAGTCCCTGCAGATACCAATGTACTTCTGTACATTTTAAATTTTGACAGATATTTTCAGAAAGCATGTAAAACAGGGTGTGACCATTGACCCAGTGTATCTGTATTCTTTTGTGCTCATCCCTAACAATACTCTCTATTAGGTTTTGAGTGATTTAAATGTTTTCTAGTCTTCTCTATGCAAATCCAATCACTTAGTGAGTTGATAAACTTTAATTAAATACCTGCATACTAGACACTGTATGCTGGCACGTGGGATACAGCAGTGAAAAAACTGAGTCAAGTCCTTGAGTACATGGAGCATACACTCCCCTGAGCAGAGACAGAGCGTAAACACAGAACTCCATGATAATCCAGAGAGGACCTGAAGAAAAGGTGACAGGAATGACAGAAGTGGGGGAGGGATGGGCAGTGGATTTCAGTACGGTGCTTCAGAGAGGAGTCTCAGAGGTGACATTCCAGCAGAGGCTCTCGGGCTAGTGCCCATTCTGTGTAGAGCAGCCAGGACAGGTGTGGCTGCCTAACAGGAAGTCACCACTCCGTACCTTGGAAGCCTAACAGGAAGTCACCACTCCGTACCTTGGAAGCCTAACAGGAAGTCACCACTCCGTACCTTGGAAGCCTAACAGGAAGTCACCACTCCGTACCTTGGAAGCCTAACAGGAAGTCACCACTCGGTACCTTGGAAGCCCCTGGAGAGCCACCCACGGGTAAGGGTCCCTGTGACTCATGAAGGCTGACTCTGGGACAGATTAAGAACAAGAAAAAAGATGCCCTCCTCTTTTCATTTTGCAGTACTAGATGCTGGGCATGGAATGAAGGGAGTTTGTTTTTTTAACTTGAGACAGGGTCTTGCTAAATCAATAAAGTGCCCAGGCTGGCCTCAGACCGGATACCCTTCTGCCTCTGCCTTCCGGAATGCTGGAATTTCAGGGAAAATCCCTTTTTGCTCAAGTTTCCCTACAGTGTCTTGCTGAAAACAACTAGGCCTCACCCTTTACCTTTTTGCATTACAAATATTTTTTCAAAATTATGTCTTGTCTGTTGACTTTGTATAGGGTCCAATTTGCCTTCCAGAGAAAAGTCACACCTCTCTCTTACTGTTGTTTTTCTCTCTAGTCACATCTCTCTCCTATTATTTTTGTAATCTGTAACTTCTAGGATGTTTATATGGTACGTGCAGACCCGTAGGCTGTGTTGAAAATTTTAGAGTTTTATTTTTTTACATTTAAGTCTTTAATCCTCCTAGGTTATATTTTTCAATGTGATGTAAGATAGGAATCGAATTTTGTGTTCTTTCAGACAGCCTTTGTACTGATGCTACTTATTAAATAATCTATCTTTTCCCTCTGAAATGAAACTTGGTCATCTATACTTTTGCATTTGTTAACATCTATTTTTGGGTTCTCCATTCAGTTCCACTGATCTGTTGTCTATTGCTAACTGATATCCCACAGTTTGATTAAAGAGCTACATGTCATGATCTGCTATTTTGTAAAGCAAGTGTGTTCACCGTTCTTTTCCATGACTTTCTTAGCAATCTGGGAGACATTCATTCCTCCATATAATCTTTAATATCACTCCATTCAACTAAAAAATAAAAACCCCATTATTGAGACTTTAATCAAAATTAAATTTTTCATACATTAATTTGAGAAGACTGACATCTTAGGATATTAAGACTTCCTATTCAAGAAGAACATTCCCTCAGATATTATTTTATATCATTCAAAGAGTCTTTGGTTCTCTTCTTTCAGATATTGCATTTTCTTTTTAAATTTATGCCTAAATATTTGTGGCTTTTGTCAGTACTGGGAATGAAATGTATTTCTCAGTTTCTGCTTCTTGGTGTATAATCAGTATCCTTGCAAAAAACATAATATGATGCTCAAGTAAGGTTAACAACTCCAGAAAGTTTAAGGAGCAAGTATATAGAAAGGTCAATAGGCAGTGAAGCAGCACCCTGGGGGCTCATCAGTGCAGGGGCAAGGGCCAGCAGTGCAGGCTCTAGAACTTGTAGGAAAAGCTGTACTGAGGCTGTGGCTGCAGGAGAGGGGCTGTAGCTTTCAGTGGTAGAGGCAGCTGTCTTCCAACAACTGCCCTGCAGAAAGGGGAGCTCCTCCTCCCCATCCCACCCTCTGCTCCCCTGCTGGGGTTTTCCGTTGGCTGAAGCCAGCCCGAAATTTTGTATTGGGCCACCTTAGACGATGTATCCATTCTAACAACTTAAAAAGTTATGCCCTCTGTGTTCCCTAGATATACAATTGAATCATTTATTAAAGCATGTAATTCTATCTCTTGCAGTGTTTCATCAATTATTTGATTTTTGTGTTTGTTAGAGTTGCTATAACAAAGGATCATAAACTGAGTGACTTAAAAGACAAAAATGTATCTTGCCATTCTGGGGTTAGAAGTTCATCGTCAAGGTGTCATCAAGACTGACTTCTTCTGTGGCTGGAAGGGAGAATCTGTTCCACACCAGACTCTCAGCTTTAGGGATTTACTGGGAGTCTTTGGTGTTTGTTGCTTGTAGAAGCATCGTCTTGAGCACTGCCTTTGACTTCATGTGGCTTTTTTCCTGTGTGTCCAAATTTTGTCATTTTTTTCAAGGAAAGATGCAAAAGATGCTTGTCATGTTGCATTAGAGTCTGACTTTAATGATCTCATCATAACTTATGTTCTGCAAAATCCTATGTCCAAACAAAGTCACGTTCGCAGGTTTTAGGGGTTTTAGACTTTCACATCTTCTAGGGGAAACAAGTTTAGGAAATACTGGAATTATGTAATTAAAAGATAGATAAAACACAGCTGTACATTCACCTGCATATTCCTTGATGAAATATCTTTAAGCAGCCTTACAGTTTCTATGGCTAATCATCTATTCATACTTGTGCTCACTATGTGGCCCAGGCTGAATTTGAACTCATAGCAGCCCTCCTGCCTCAGCTTCCTGAGTGTTGGAATCACAGATGTGAGCCAACATGCCTGGCTTTAATAATTTTTTTTTCTTGACTTATTTCCTTTTTTAAAGTACAGAATACATCTGAAAATTTTAGGCTGTCTTGATGTCTTTTGAAATGAACACACACAATTTTCTTTCTCAATGGAACTATTGGAACTACTGATGGAACTATTAAAAATTGATGATCTTCACATTACTAACCTACTGATTGCTTTTATTTTGGATTTTCCATTTTTGTTCATGAGTGAAAATGACCTTGATTTTCTTTTTTGGAGCTGTATTTGTATGATTTTGATATAAGGGATAATACGCTATTCATTTAAAATGTGCCTGACACTGTGTTTGTGCAAAAATAAATAAATAAACATCTCTTAATTATATTGAAAAGTGTCAGACATACTAATAAACTCTTAAAAAAAAAGAAAGAATTTCATGGTTAAAGATCTAGGAAACACATCTCTCTGTTAGAGATTTACAGTGAACCACATACAAGGCTCTGAAAATTCCCACAGAAAGGAAACCTATTACTAGCTCAGCTTTGGTTAACCCAGCCTTTCTCAAACTAACTCAAGCATAGAATGCTTTTTTAGCAGGGTGCATGGATGTGTTCCAGTAGAGAGGTAGACCATTAAAACATGATACCAGTTATCTTAGAAAGATACGAATTTTGGGACTGTTACTATAAGCACAAAGATGCTTTTTGGAAATTATAATAACTAAGATTCAGAAACAACAAAGAATGCTTAGGGTAAATTATAATAGAATGGAATATTATGCATCATAAGCCAATGTGTACAAAGATTGTATTAAAGGCATGAAAATTTAATAGTAAGCAAAAAGTCAAGACAATATATTATCTCATCACACCTATGTTAAAACCAAAGAAATGGAAACAAACAGGAAGAACTAAGAATAAATTCATCAAGATATGCAAGTTATCTTGGACTTTTTAAATGTTTATTTCTCTATTTCTACAAGCATTTATTGCTTGTAAATTCTGGGAGGAATGGCAATATCAAAATAGCAGAGACCTTCCATTTCTGTCGGAAGGGAGTTGTTGCCAGAGCGGGGAACATCAGGGGAAGAAGGGGGTCAGTGGCTTTGGCTGATGCCCTTTTTGTTCTTTCTGAGTCTGGTCCTGTTCCTGGTGTGGCTTTGAGGAGGATGTATTTATTAATGGCACCTTGATTTCAACTAATTACATGAAGTTTTAAGGAATTCTTGACCTGCTCTAATACAAGGAATGTTTCGTTACTCAACTTTTTTTTTCATTAGCTTGTGTTTGCAGTACATAATGTTTACATTCCTTGTGTGGTGTTGGTACATGTAATGTAACACATCTTAATTCCTTTCTCATCCCCTCTCTCCCTCTCCCTCCATCTCTCGACCTCCTTCTTATTTGAGAAAGATCTACCTCTCTACTTCCTATCATGTGTCTTTTATTGTTCTCCATATTTATAATTTGAGTGTCTTGTATAAAAGAACCATGTGCTAGCTAAGCTCGTGTGTCTGATTTATTCACTTTACATTATGGCCTCAAGGTAGTATCCAAACTTTTTAGACTGAAAGGACTGAATGTTCCATGAAGGCAGAGTCCACACCAAAAACAGTCAAAAAAGGATCCCTTTCCCACCTTCAAAACTCACAAGTGTGATCTACAATTCCACTTGGCCACTCTATAGCTCTATATTAATTTTTATTTTCCTTGTCATATAAGGCAAAGCCTAGTTTCCCTAATAATTTAATAGTTTTGATATGCAATAACCTAATTCTGAGAATAGCATAATCATAATAGTTTTCATGGGGTTGGATTTTGCTGTGTTCCAGGCATCAGTTCTGTGCAGTTCATATGTCAATTCGCTTTACCCTTGTAGCCCTACAGGTGACAAATTCTGCTGTTGTAGATTATCAGCTTGAGGTGCAGAGTAGTGCAAAGCTAGGGTCTCTCTTCCGGCTGTGCGGTCTTCTCCATTAGTCCAGTGCTGTCTCTGCCAGGTCTAGCATGGACACAGCTTTGGGCTATCCTCGGCAATCAGTGTATACATTTGCTCTGGGTCAGCCAAGCCACCCAGATCTCTGTAGGCTGATGTATCTTCAAGCACCTTTGAGAAAAACAAGCACTAGAGAAAATCTGGCTATTGACTCATTGTTTATAAAATCTGCCTGCCACTTTGGGTTGACTTTGGTTTAATCAAACATCTCTATCTTGGTGGGTAGTGCTATGTAAAAGGACCTTCTTTCAGAGCTCCCTGAATCCAGCAAACAGTCAGATGGCAGAAAGAAGCAAGTTCTGTATTTTGCATCTTCACATTTGGGCCACCAGCTGCCTTAAAACCACATTAGTGACACGAATGATGTCTTGTTTTCCTAAGAGATTTTATCATCAGAAGGGAGCCTCACATTCATATTTTCTAGGAGCTTCCATCCACTTTCTATTTACTATATGGCTTCAAATTACGTCAGTCAATAAAATTGCTATTGTTGGTTCACACCTTTCAGAAAATTTGAGTGCATTAAACACTTTGGCAATATTTATTTATTCTGCCATCTGTCTCACATTCTACACATTCTCAACAGCCTGGCCTAGAAAATGCCCAAAATCACCTGAGCATCATAAAATTAGTCCATGGCTGTCAGAGTATCGCATGGAGAACGCAGCTGCTGTCCTGCTGCCTGATTTAATGAGGTTCCAAAAGTACGTGGACAAGGATGCGTTCCCTTGGTTACCATGGAAACAGAAGTGCTCAGAGCAGGTGTCAGCGGTCTCAAAATCGAGATGAATCAGTGGATGGGTCATCAACTGTGGAGGCACTGGCCACGCCCTTGTGGCTCCAGGACTGTATATTCTGTGTTCCTCAAGAACAGAGGCCCAACTCTTTCCAGACTTTATTCTGAACATATTGTGTTGCCATATAAACTTTGTCAGCCTAGCAGGACTTACACTTCGAGGATTTCAAAATTAGAAACTTGGAGTACTTCTGTTCTTTCAGGTCCTAATTAATTGGTGATCTGTTGTTTTATTTAAAAAGAAAGAAACAATGTATGATCAACCCCCACACCACCCCCCTCCAATCTGGGTGTATTTGATTTTATTCAAAGTTAAACTTGTCTCAGGAAGAAACTTCCGTTTTGATGATTTCACATAAGCCATGTGAAAAGGATAGCTAATGCGTCTGCCTAACTCACCCTTTGTAGGGTCAAAAGCTTTTTTATACAAAGCTGGATTTCCTCAAAAAGTCTGCCATTTGAATGAGGCAGCATAATTTATAAATTTTATTGTTAGCTGGGTGAGTGGCTTCTCAGACTCTGTATCACTGGGAAAGGAGAAAATTCTAATATAAAATTAAAATTCTCCTCAGGTCATGGAATTGTTTCCAGGTGAAAAGGCACAAACAGAGAGTGGGATAACTAAACTGAAAAACTTCTAGGAACCAAGAAAAGACAGGAACACTATTCTTCAAATATTCCAGTTTGGCACCAGAAATTTAAAGCAGAACAAACTTAAGTAAATGTAGATTGCTCCAACTTTTGCAAAGGGAAAGAAACTTTAATTTTCTAGCTTCATCTTTTTAAGATGTTTCTCCATTTTTGAAAGGGTCAAATAAATAGAATGCATTTAGCCAATTAGCTCAGAGAAAATAAGGCAGTGTATATGCTATTTCATGTAGAAAAAGAGCAAAGCATTCAGTTTTTCTGCTTTTTGGCTGAACTGACAGATATTCTTTGTTCTTTAGGAATGTGATGATTTAGGCCAAAATTCTGCTTCCTGAATAATTCAGATAATTGCCCCAACTCCACACTTAGCTTGAATGTAAAAGATTTGACTTCAAAAGGCAGGTGGCCAATTAGAATCATGTTTGGACTTTAAACTCTTTTTGAAAGAAAAGATAGATATTTACTGCTTAATTAAACATTTTAATATATTTTGAAAACATAAATGAACCTCCAAACGGTGAAAATTATCAGTGTGATGTTAAGTGGTAAGCAGTGGTAAGAGCTTTTTGAAGTGAGTGGAGGGTACATTTGATACACTACACTTTGTTCTGTAAGTATCAACCAATCAAGCGTTCTTGTCAAGCAGATGCTACCATTGCAACATTCGAGGAGACAAAGCTTTCATCCTGGCCCTCGGGAGCTTGTGCACAAAGTGATGCTTGTTACACAGCTCTGTAGCTGTCAGTCTGTGTCATGTCACTTAGTGCCACTGTCCTGTGCTGTAAACAGAAGCAGGCAGGCTGAAGGCTGGAGCTATATTAGGCATTTCTTGGGGCATTGTTGACATAGGAACACATGACATATGCACAAGAAATAAAAGTTGACACATAAAAAGAAATTAAATACAAGTTTTAAAGAAACAGTGGTGTTGTTAAGACTTGGATCCCGGGCCAGGGATTTAGCTCAGCAGTATAAGCGCCTGGCTGGCAAGAGCAAGGTTGTGAGTTCGATACCCGGTACCAAAAAAAAAAGACTTGGTTCCTATAATAGAACATGAGCTTCAGTTTGATATCCAAGTGTGGTTGATTATGCCTTTCATGTACACTTTCTCAAGCCCTTGGATAATGCTTCTAACTTAGAATAGCTTTTTATGCCCCATGATTTGAACACTAGAGTTGTCTGCCAGCAAAGGTCCATAATTTCACATAAGCCATCTGCATACCTTGTCTCAAGGGACAAAGTACCAGGTTTGCTACCGGGCTAGAAGTGTGCTGCAGAGCAGAACAGAGTCAGGGAGAGTCATGTGGTCCTGGTGGGTGACTCTGAGGTCGGAATCACCTTGCTACAATCTAAGAAGAAGGTGCCAGGTCCTGCAAAAAGAAACATTTAGTGATAGAATCAATAGTTGGTGGATGGCTGAGCATGGAATGAGGAAGAGAAAGACATAGAGCTAAGGCATCTGGTTGGTGGTCCTAGAAATGTACAGAATTTTCTGCCCGAAATGAACCACAGAACCAAGCTGGCTCACAGACTTTCATTCATGTGACAACTGTGCATGAATCAGCCTATAAACACATCAAAGTAGAGCTTCCTCAGTGGAACTGCAGGGATGGCCAAGTTTCTATGCCCAGTCTCTTCTGCCATGGGGACATCGGAGTATCCCTAAAGGCACCACCTGTCGGTGGCTGGTCTAAGGGCCCTAAACGGTAGGCAGGCAGCACAGGACAGCAGGGAGAAGCATAGGCCCTTTGGAATCCCAGCACCTCAACCCTTCTACAGGACTTTGGGCAAGTGGCTCAAACTCTGCTGGGCTCAGTGGCCTCACCTGTAAACCAGTGATAATGATGGACCTGCTCCTTGTTGCTTCTGAACCTCACAGGAGATAAGAGCACAGAGTCCGCAGAGAAGGGACACATAAGCTCTATGCATGGGCTGCCCTGTGAGCCCCCTTGTTCAGGGTACCATATTCAGGGTACAGAAGGGCTGGAATCTAGTGGCCCCAAGTGTCTTCCTACTCTAACTGGGGGTCGGCAAACTTTTCTGCCATGTGTGTTATGGAAGTAAATATTTTGGGTTTATGAAGCCATATGGTCTCTGTTGCAACAGCTTAACTCTGCCTTGTGGAGAGGGTGAACCCACAAACAATATTTAATGAACACAGGTATGACTGTGTGCCAATAAAATTTTCTAAAAGCATGCTGGGAATACAGCTTAGTGGTGTAGCATTTGCCTCACATGTGTAAAGCCAGGGGTTCAATTGCCAGCATTAGGAAAACAAACGAAATATAAAAACTGACAGCATGCTATAGTTTTCAGTCTTTATGAAGGAACCCCAATCTCTTTGACAATCGGATTCTGGGACTCCTGATTATCCACAATTCAGGCTGATTTAGCCCAATCCAGTCTTCCTTGGTTACCATAACTACCTCTGGCCTCCAATGTGTCTAGCTTTGTCCTTTGATGGGGTGACACTTCATAGAATTTTCTCTCCGCCTGCCCGTCCTCAGGTCAGGCTCCTCCGCTGGTCTCTGGGTCAGATGGGTGGTTATGCCATCTGCCCCTTGCTGTCTCCCAGTTTGAGCTCCTCCTCTGGGATACATGAAGGGCTTGGAATGCAGTGACCATCATCAGGGTGTCCCTGGAAGCGTCAGTTTTGAGAGTGAAGGAGTTAAAGCTGTTCTGTCATGCAATATGCCAAATTTACTTCAAGCTGAAAGCAGTTGAGAAATTGTAACTTTAGAAAAGACCACGTGGCTGTGTTTTCCTACATGTGGAAAACCGTAAAGATTCTTCTGGGAGGGGAAATCCTTCACATATCAAGGCTAGAAAATAGCTTCCATCGCAGAGCCTGGTAACTGGGACTGCAGTGACTGAATAAACAAACACTTTGAAGCAACACGTATCTTCCAGAAGCTTCTATATAACATGCACATACCTCCACTTTCTATCTCTTAGTAACTGCCTACAATTTTCTACCCTAGGGATCCATTTGTCCTATCATTCCTTCATGAACTTACTGTTCTTTATCTAAAATGAATTAAAGCACCACACTTTGGTCATTTCTTTAGACCTCACTTTCTTGTGAACATTCCCACATACATGCAAAATTAATAAAACTTTCATGGTTTTCTCTCGTTAGTCAGCTCTTATATTAAGTGGTTTCCTAGATCTAGCTAAAAAGCCCACATAAAAACTAAGAAAACTAAGTAAAGGGGACATCTTTCTCCCTTACAGGAGGAAATGAAATGGGGAAGAGGAAAACACTAAAAAAAAGCATGCCTCCTGCCACACACCTCCAAGGAGCACCTGCCCAGAACCGGTCTACCAGAAAACAAGAACAATCAGCATTTAACTACTTATCTTCACCTTTTATCATCCTGGCGTGATGCGTCCCTGGCCCTTCTGAGGGGCCCTTCTGGAGGGCTCAGAAAACTTCAAAAGAGACTAGAGAAAGCAGAGACTGCTTGGAGAGAGATGCAGAGAGGCTGGACTCTCCAGCTGCTAGCAGTCCTTGTGGTGGAATCTGACCACAGCAGCAGTAGGTGACTCAGGTGGCCGAGGGGCCATGGGTGGGTGTGACAGTCTCTGCCCCTTGGCTCCTCCCTTTGATTTTGTGCTCAGAGTACTTGGCTGCACCACCCCCCTCCATCCTGACCAGAAGGTGGTCACTAAGGACTTTAGCATTCAGCTCACATTCCCGTTCTGCAAATCCTAACACTGTCCTCAGTGACTCCCAAATCCTGAAGGATGACCTCCGTGTCTCCTCCTGGCCTTCTGATTGCCACATCCCCATGTCAACCTCCCTCTCACTTGTCGGTCACTCACTGCTCTGGGCAAACTGCAGGCAATGAATCACTGTCTCTCTGCCCTTCGCTGGTGACTGCCAGCCCTTCTTTTGACCCATTCAGTCAGTTGCTTCACTTCAGCAGATAGTTCCTGAGCACCCATGAAACACCCTGACATAGCTGCTGGGAGTGAGTGAGCATGGACCAGGACAGAAACAGCCCTGTTCCCAAGGGGCAACCTTTCTTGACTGCTCCCCTGTGCATGTCTTCACCTTCGGAGGCTCCATTACTGACCCTTCTAATATCTCAGCAAACTTCAGCTTCCTCCTGGTCTCCACTATTCTCCTAACATCTCAAAGACTTAATGGTTACAATTTTGGCTTCTCTTCTGTCACCGACCTAAGATGCCTTGCTCCATCTTGTGTTACAGGCAAAGCCCCAAGAGTGCCATCCCCTGAACAGCTCCCTGGAGATGTCTCACTGGAGCCAGTTTGCCCATGGTACCTAAGAAGGCCGGCTATAGCTTGGGGCTCCCTCTCCAACTCTCCATTAGGTTGTCTTTGAATTTTGTCTCCCTTCTCCAAAGGCTGCCCACCTCATCTGCAGGACCTTCCCTCAGCAGGCAGCCTTAATTCCAATCACAGAGAAAACAGAGCCCTCAGGTGGAAGCCCTAACAGCCTTACAAACTAGAGGCCTTCCTCTTCCTCCTCACTTTGCCTATTTTAACGATGACATCAATAACAGGTAAGCAGTCTACATGCACCTTCTTCATAACAATCCTAGGAGGTAGGTGCTAGTCTGATACCTGCTTCACAGTGGAAGAAATCGAAGCACAGAAGAGTCAAGACACTTGCCTCAGGTCACACATGTAGTATGCAGCAGAGGCAGAAAGGGACCACAGTTATTCACTACGTAAAAATGCAGATTAGTTCTTTATCTCAGGCCAATCCTTCTCCCAGATTAGGGGTCCTGTCCCTTCCCACCTTCTGGAGCCATGATCCCAGGGCTGTCTCTGCCCTCTCCTGGAACCTCAGCTCCACCCTTCCCCATGGCTCCTTCCTGTCCACAGCTAACTACGCTCAAGTTCACGGCCATCCACCCTGTCTTTACAAATCCTGGCTCTCTCTTCTGTCTCTTCCTCTTCCTCACTTGTCCTTTTCTCCTCGCATTGCCTTCTGCTTTTCACACACAGGCTTCACAGTGCTGATGTCACCAGCCCAATGAACCCCACTTCCTCACCTCCTGCTCACGCCTCCAACCACAGCAATCTGCCTCTTACCCTACAGGATGTCAGGGACTTCTGTCTTTATTTGGCATATAATTGGCTTTAAATAAGTGGTCTTATAAAATAGGGGCACAAGGGGGTATAAAAAAATCCATGGATGTGTCAAATCATACAAGAGAAACTGTTTATTTCCCACCCCGCTAACCACCTCAGCGGTGGAAAACCTGAAAGTCTGTGCACCGTGATATCATGCTTCCCGGTCTGTCCCGGGACCCACCTTGGGAATGCATATCCACCCCATCAGCCCACTTAGTGCCGCGTGGCCATCCACGGTCTGTGAGCAGATACTTGAGGTGACAGTTGAGTGCATTAGAGTTGGTGAACCACTGCCCCATGTCTACTGAGTCAGTGATCTCCTTATAAGCAATGGATTTAAAATTCTGCATAGGGATTATGCCTCTCAAAGCATCCACGAAGGGAATAAATGTTATCCTTGGCATGTGATAATTCTTTGGATTCCATCAGGCCTTGCCACACTTTCCCTTCTCATCTGTTGTTACACAGCCCCCCACAAGAAGAACAGCAGGAGCAGCGGAGGCCACAGACACATGCTCTGAGCAGCTTCTGCTGACATCTTGGGGACTGATGATCTGTTTTCTCCACTCCCACTTTTTAGAACAAGAAAATCTTTTTTAGCAGGCAGAATTGCTTCTCAGAGAAATGTGGATGAGCAAATTCTTCCCCCCTCCTGTGAAAATGCTTAGTGTTTCTCATTCCATATAATTAATAACCCCAGGACTTTCTGTTTATATGCCAGTTTGCTATTTACACAATACTGCATGTACTTTCACACATTTTATTCCAACAACGAGACTGAAGTGGGCAGGGCATTTGATGCATCGTGTCTTCCATCAGTAGCTAATGGATGCCTGTTATAAGGCTGGTGCCAGCCTGGGTGCCATGGGAACACAGAAAAGGAGGCTGCCACCAGAGACCTTTCCTGGGCTTCTAGAGGAGATAAACTGAGGGCACAAGCAATAGTGCAACCTACAAAGTGCTCTTGAGACCAGATTGTGAATTCCTTGGAGCCCAGAATCAAGACCTTTATTTGTATCCCTAGGCTAAGCAGAGGGCTGGCAGGTATCCAGGGTCACTGAACATGCTTGGATGAGTGAGACTGATCATGTGCATTAGAAATGGGATGTTGGGTTGGGACAGGAAGGTAGCTCCCTGGTTCTGGTGTACCAGGACTTCAGGCCAGGCATCAGGACTCCCTGAAGATGGGCACATTTTGGGCCAGCAGCTCTCATGAGCCTGCAGAACTTTACCTGATCCTTTTGCTCAAACTTGGACAGATCAAGGTAAATTCTTGGTATCCTCAAAAAGTCAAGTTTCTTTCACAAGCAAAAGGCTTTCTCTACCCAACATGCCCACTCCGAGTCAGTATTCTCTCATCTACTGCCAATTTCAAAGGGTTCTCCTTTGCTTTTGTTTACTTTTCCTTTATTTTGTGCTACTGCTTGAATGTTGAATTTCCAAAGGGCCCATGTGTCAAAGGCTTGGTCCCCGGGGCAGTGCCACTGAGAGGTGGTAGAACCTTTAGGGAGATAGGACATACAGGAACATCCTTAGGTCCTTGGGAAGGTGCCCTTGAAGGGGACAGTGGGGTCCATGCCTGTTTTCCTTCTCACTTCTGTTTCCTGGTTCAAGAAGTTAACAGTTTGTTTTACCACACAGTCTTGCTGTGATGTGCTACCTCATCAGAGCCCCAGCTCTATGAGGCGGCTCGCTTTTAGACTAGAGCCTCCAAAACTATGGGCTATATACACATTTCTCTGTAGAAATGTTTCCAGTATTTCATTATAATGATATAAAAGTAGCACATTTTGATTAAGACACAATAGTGCCATTTCATTATAAATAAATTGGAAAGTATGAAAGTTTAAAGAATTGGGGAGAAAACAACTATACCCTTATTATCTAGAGGTAAAGTTTATTATTATTTTTGGCATATTTCCTTACAACATTTTTATATCTATGAGTTTTCAACTTGGTAAGCACATGTTAAACACACAATTTAAAGTCTTTTTCCACAGTCATTAAAAATTCTTTTTAAAAACACTGTGGTAGAACACTTGCCTGGGTTAGGTTCCAGCGTTGCAAAAAACCAAAGAGGAAAAGAAAACTTCTAAATTAAAAAAAAAATTGATAGAACATTTGATTGTGCTACACATGAAAATTTTATCATGTTTGATGTTTGAGTTATTCTAATTTTATGTTAATATATAGCTGAAATGATATTTTGAAGAGCATTACCTGTGTTCTGTGTTTGGATTCCTCCAAAAAGAATTGTGGATTCGGTGGAAACATTTAAGATTTTATTTGTGTATTACCAAGTGACTTTCTACAAGAGTTTCCCCCATCAGGTTGGAGAATGTCTGTGACACTTCAGTGCCCAGGTCTTCCAACTATACACTACTGCAGGACAAACTATCCTAAAAACAAGGTATTTAAAATTTTAGCAGCTTTTTTATTATTTCTCAAAATTTTGTGGGTTAGGGATTTAAGCTGGGCTCATCAGGTCAGTTCTTCTGCCTCCAAAGACGTGGGTTGAGGTTTCCTGGTGGTGTTCAGTTGGTCAAGGGATCCAAGATGGTGCCCCATGTGTGCGACACTTTGGCAGTGACACCTGGAAAGCTGGACTCAGTGAGCTCCCTTCTCATTCCCATGTGGTCTCAGAATCATTCCCAAGATCTCTGCCACAGATTTCTTGCAGAATTACTCAAGATACTATGAATGCGCCAAGGTTCCCAGAAGTAGGAAGCAGAAACTGCCAGTCTCTTGAAGCAGAGCATCGCTCCTACCATGTTCTGTTGGTCAAAGCACTCACAGAGGCACCAAGGTTCAAGGCAGAAACTAAGATTAATTCTCTTTGTAAAGAAATGTCAGAGAGTGCATGACCACCTCTGACATCCCATGCTGTCATTGATTAGTATCATAAGAAACACGTATTTGCTTACTAACTGGAAAGATGAAACCAGTGAAGTTTAATTTAAGTCTACTCATTCTAACTTTTCCACATATTTATTAGTCAATTGAATTGTTTGGTCCTGTCCTTTGAGTCTTTCCTGGCTCTGACACTTACCACTTTGAGACCCTGGACGTGCCATTCCTCCTCGTCATCTGAGTGAGGTAACATTACCCACCTGCAAATCTACAAGGCTACCATGGAGCTCTAATGAGAGAAAGCATCTGAAGTGTTTATTTAACACCATGCCTAACCCATCATAAACACTCCACACACACTATTGCTAAAAAATCATTTGTCGTTATAACACTTGGGTGCCAACTTGGAGAAGAACATATCGAGAAAAACAGGATCCTAGGTTGCTGCAGGCACCAGGCAACTTAAGGGAAAGCAAAAGCCAAGAATCCTTTGTGCTCCCTTTAATGCCGGTTTAAAGCCATAGTTCCCTGACACCTCTGTCCAAGGGCAAGGAGCTGCCAGCTTGTGAGTGGGCACCACGCCATCCTACGAGATGGGAATGAGAACAGGCAACCAGAACTCACATGTGTCCTGCAGTGTTTGTTAAACAAACCATCCCCAGCTGGGAAACCCTGCAACAGCTGTCAGTGCTAGTCTTGCAAACCCATGGTAGCAGGAGATGTGCAATCATTCATCCATCTCTGGGAAGAACTACTTTTCTGATTTTCTTTTTAAAAAAAGAAATAGTACTGTATGCCCCTAAGAACTGAGACAGTAGAGCATTAACGTTGATTTATGCCTCATCCCTCAAGCTGAAATGAAGGTTATTCCATGGAAACAAGACCAATGCTTAGAGTTTGGAGATAGTAATTCACTTCATCAGTCCTGAGTGAGCCGTGCTCACATTTGTCACTTCTTCCTCTTGTCTAAAGGTGACAATTTGCACCATGTCACTAGTTGCACAATGCTTTTAGAGATTCTTTTTCTGCAGGGATGAAAGTGGCTGTATCCAAATATTCTCTCCCTAACTCAAGCCCCTCAAAGCTTGGTCACGGCTGGTAGCCTCCTTGGATGACATTCTGGATCATGAATGGATCAAGTCACAGCCTTGTCAGTCTCTGGCAGGCACTTGAAGACACTCCAGGGGAGGATGGGCCTGGATGAATGACTGGCAGTTTCCAGATGTGATGGGGGAAAGGAGGGCAATAAGGAACTCAGAAGGCCAGGGCTCCTCCATCACCTACAAACCATGTAACGTGGGCTTCAGCTGTACATTCACTTATTGGGCAAATTATTGTTTTTAACGAGTGTCTGCCCCTGCCTTCCTCTCATACATGTGAAAACGCACAAAACTAGGACATGAACCAAGGAGAGAAGGGAGTTGAGGTGGGGTGACAGATGACAAGGGAACATCACACCTGATCCTCTTGTTCCCATTCCTTGCCAGGGACCAGCAAAGCCACGCAGTGCACTCTGCTCGGGAAAGCCAGCACGCGGCACTCCCCTGCTATTTCTCCAGGGTCGCCCCTGCTGGAGTGGCAGGCAAGGGTCCTGTGTGTGTGTGTGGAGACACAAGGAAATTCTTCTAAATCTCTCCCTTTTGCATAGAAATACTAGGCAATTTTTAAATGACCTGTGTAACCAAGGATAAATTTTGTATGTTTCTCTTATGACACTGGATTTATGTTCTAACCAAAGACATTTTTATATCTCCCTGATTGCAATAAAGTTAAATCAAAGCTTACATATTTCCAGCCATAAGGAAGCTTTTCATCTCCTGAGTGATGTGCAGTTTCACAAAGTCCCATACCTTGTGCTTGGTGACATCACTGACTTTTCAAATTGTTCTGCCTTGCTTTATGATTCTCATGTTGCTTAGCTTTGTGGCAAGAATGGTGGCTTATAAAGTCCCTGACCTTTCATTTAACTTCATTCTTAGTGAGCCTAGATATGAGGAATCCCTTCAGAAAGGCAGGAGGATATCATGTGTAACACAGACGTGTACACTGCTTGCATTTCTTAAGACAAACTGGGCCTCCTTGTATCATTCCCAGGATGTGCTGTTCCCTCTGAAGAGAACTCTGTTCCCACACCCTTCTGCATTCAGCCATGGCCACTCAGCTCAGACATCAGCTCCTCTAAGAAGCCTCCCTGATTACCTCATTCCAACCCAGCCCACATCCTTCATCTAGCAAACACCCATTAGCTGTCTCCTGTATGTTGGGCCTTGGGGATGAAAAGACAAGTAAGATGCAGTCTCCGGCTTCAGGTAGCTCACAGTCTACTGCTTGAGAACAAAAATACGGGAGTAGTTATGGTAGTGCCTGCTTCCAGAGCTTTCTACACCTGCACTGCCTCCTCCACCATGTACTCTGGCAGCCCTGGGTAAGGGTTTTAACCCTGTCTCTGTGCCCTAGCTGAGCACAGGTTCTAGCATACAAAATCTGAGGCCCTCAGTGGACTCACAGATCTGAGTGAATCAATGCTCTTGATATAAAGGTCCTCTGCATGCTTTTAAGACTCTGTACAACCTTAGATGCCACTGTTGCACTTACTGTCCTATTAAGAGGGTGCTCACAGCACTGACATGCATTTGTGTAGGATAGAGCAAGTCTATTTAGAGTTCCCTGAGTGGACACTCGGGGAGAAATCATAGGCGTGTGCTTTCCAAATAGAGTCCTTTTGAAATACCTGCTTCCTGCTAAGAATGCACTTTTTTGCACAGCTGATTCTTAGGTTAGGTTCCTCCAAGATAAGCACTCCTGTGCAGGTGATTTAGGGAGATTGCTCCAGGAGACATGGGTGGGAGGGAGAGCAAGGAAAAAGAAGGTGCCAAGGTGGGGTGCAATTCCAAGAAGAATTCCACTGGTCTCCAGAGTTCAGTGTGTGCAGCGTACTCTAAGAGTGAGGCCAGCAGGGAGCATCACTGCCCTGACCCCTGTCAGAGTCATGGAGCCCTCTAGAACACAGATTCTCAGGCCTTTTGGGCTCCAGGAGTCATGACCCTCAGAGGAGGGAGCCACAGGTGCATGGCAGGTAGCACAGAAGCTGGGGATCTATCTGGGAGGAGCACTGGGATGCCCTTTACAGGAATGGAGACAAGAAGGCCAAAAAGCTGCAGGAGTCGTCTCCTTGCTTCTATCCTTACTTTAGGTTCCATGTTTAACTGGCAAATACTGGATGCTGGGTTCAGCAGGAGCCTGGCCACATCCTTGCTTCTAGCTTGGACTGTAAAAATTAACAGGTATGGGCATGGGCATGGGCATGGCCAAACCCAAACGTGGGGCTGCTTGTCCAGTTCTACATAGACCTCCTCTTGTGCCCACTACTTCTTCGCTGAGGTGAGTGTCTCAATACTACCTCAGATGGGGTACTTGGTTGGGCTTGTGCTTCACCAGCAAGATGGAGAAACACCTCCCCAAGGAGCACACATGTCCCTGGGCAGTGATTGGACACTCAGAGTAGGGAGGCAGCCCGGAAAGCATCTTGGGGGAGCACAGAGAGGTATGAACTTTTATCCTTCTTCATCAGGCATTTATTTCTGGAAAAAGATTACTTTTTAGAAAACCATCAAGAGCTATATTCATGGACACTAAAGCCAAAATATTATAGCAAGACATACTGTTATTATCTCACTCCCTACTGCCTCTAAATCAGAGGAATGAAAGTGTTTTTTTTCCAGAAAAATAAATAAATAAATAAAGACTAATGTTAAAAAGAAGCACTAGGGGAATTATACCACTTAACTAATTTCATAAGTGTTTACAGCAAACACAGCTTTGGCAGAAACTTTGGAGGGAGAGGGGGAGATATTCAAAGCCTTCATATAACGAATCAGCATCCCTCTGACACTGGGAAACAGGGGGGACCACACATAAAAGGACATCTTAAAACTCAAAAGGAAGAAAGGGTAGCAGGAGAGGGGGAGGGGAGACGGGGAACACATAAAAAGATATTATTCCCACTACTGCGCAGTGCAGAACTCAAGCCAATCCTCCCACTCCGGAAAGAACAAAGTGCTCATTTTTAGCAACCCAAGAACAGAAGAGGGGGATATTGGCGGAACCTCTTCATATTAAGGAGCAATTAAGTTATTAGGAGATTTCAGAGAAATTCCAGCAGCACAGAGCCTTTCTTTCACGTTAGAATGCCTCTGAGCTCTTTATGAGATCAAGAGATGGAATTCGGCTGCTTTAGTATTTCTTTGTTGCTACACTCATTCATTCATTGATTTTTTCAACAAATATTTATCAAGTGACCTCCATGTGAAGGTCATGGAAAATGATTCTGTGGGTATAACAAAATCTTCTGGAAGATAGAATCTAAGATCTAGAGTTGAGACCCATAGATGGGAACTGTTACTTTGACAAGCACAGGATTTCTCTTTTTCCAGAAAAGGCTAATGACAATTGCAAATAGGAAACCAGAAGGGGAGCCCAAAACTGGATGAATAATGGTCACCCTTCCCACAGAACAGGGGGAGCTAATGGCCCCTACATCCTTCCATAGCTGACGTGTCCCCTCCTCTGCTGCAGCAAGCATGTGATTTGTAAGCTGCTACTAAAATGTCATTTTCTGGTCCTCAGCTACCTCATCTGTGAAAGATACTTAGATACTGCCTTGAAGAGGTATGTGAAAGGGCTCCGTAAATGTTCAAGTCCTTTAATAGGTTAGTTGTGAGTATTTTTGTCAATTTGCCTCAAGGATGGGATGACTTCACACCCTGGTTTGCCCAAACAGACCCAGTTTCACCTGTTGTCCCAGCCTCTTTTCATTCCTGTAGTTGTCCCAGCCTGACAAATAAGTTATACCACGGTCCCCTGCTGATGGGACCATCGGAGTAAGAGAGAAGTATGAGAGGATGACCAGAGTTCCAATCAGATTGTTCAGATACAGTGAAATTCACTATCTGGGTACTGTTTATTTAAGTTTTTCCCTGCCTAACATACTTGCTGTCTTTGAAGTTACAGCCAACTCAGGTGTGAAAATTAAATGTGTGCAGAAGCGAGTAAGCACATTCACACAGAAATTTTTTTAGAAAGAAGAAAGCAAAGGAAGAAAGAGGAGAAGAAGATGGGGCAGCAAGTTGTGGAGTATCCACTCGAATGCAGAGTCTGGATGTGAGGAAACATTCTTCCACACAGAGGCATTCTTCAACTCGTGAAGCACGACTTTCCAAGGCACTGAAGCTGCTGCTCTGTAAGGAAACACCAAATGGTGCCTGCAGCCAAAAAACCAGGTGAATTTAGGCATTTGAATTGTGGACAATTGAAGACACTGGCCATGGGTCAGATCTGGCATTTCAGTTCTCACTTCAGTGTCCTTGGCTTTGTCTTGAATGTTCCTGTCATGATTTAGATCTAAAATGTCCCTCAAAGGACTGTGTTGAGAGATGGTGCTTTCAAAAGTGACTGAATTCTGGGATACAGGTGCTAAACTCATCAGTGGATTAAGATGAATTCATGGTTAAATGTGCTGTTTTGGGCATTTAACCTTAAATGTCTGATCAGGTTGAAAGAGGTAGGTCACTGGAGGCATGATTTGGAAGAGTCTGTTCTTGTGCCTGTTGTGCCTGGCTCTCTCTCTCTCTCTCTCTCTCTCTCTGCTTTCTTGACACCTTGTATGAACAGATTTCTGCCTTCCACCATACTACTTCTGCCTTGCAGCCAGTTGACTGAGCCCTCTGAAACTGGGAGCCAAATTAAACCTTTTCTCCATGCAAACCTTAAGTTATGTATGATAGGTATTTGGTGCCTCCAATAAGTTTTCATCTCCTGACTGGGGGAGCAGGTCTGACTGTAGTACTTAGATTCTTCATATGAGGATTGGAAGGACTGTTACACAGACAATGTTTAACACAGCACCAGACACATGCAAACTGTCTGTAAGTTATGGAAAATTGTACCATTCTTAATTTTGCTGCTCCCAGCAGAGCACTCTGCAGTGGACAATGGCTATTTTCTCAGGCTACAAGCAGAAGGCAGGACTAAGGGTCCTGGTCTTTCTTGTGTTTTCTTTCTTTTGAACTTGTTTCCAAATATTTGTGGGAGTTGTTCAAGGAATAGGCTTTTAAGTGTGGCTTGTGAGTTGGGATCCTATTTGCATAATTCAGCCATTGCCACCCTAGTGCCACATAACAAACTGTTCCCAAATTCAGCAGCTGAAAACTACAGGGATGTGTTCTCTCCATGTGGATTGACTGATGCCAGTAAAACTAGGCAGAGCTGTATTTCAGGTTGCTCTGGCTAGGTAAGTTTGGAGGAAGCTCCACAAAAACATACCCTCATCTTTCTCCTACAACCAATGGCCTGTCCAGAGTAAATGCTTCTGATCACAAGCGCAGGAGCCCTGGTGGCCAATGGAAACTCCTCTAGGCTCTTAAATTCTAGGTGGGAAACCAGGTACTACCACTTATGCTCACATTTCATTGGCCACATTGGTCACATAGCCTCAGCTAAGCCAAAGGGCAGATACACTCCCCAAAAAGGGCTATGGCAGGCATGTAGGGGTGGAGAGGGGTGACGAACTGTGACCAATAGTCAGCTAATTCCAACACACTATTTCTTCTTGAGCAGAAAAAAAGATGGCACACACAAATATGGAGCACTCACTGTGCCAAGACTCATTTAAACCTCAAAAAACCTTCTGACGTAGGGAATGTCTCTCCATTTTATGGGTGAAAAGACTCAGGGTGAGCCCTGTGCTACTTAGCTTTTGCTACCTAACAAAACAGTCCCAAACCCAGTGACCTACGGTCACCCTTTCTCTAACTACTGAGCTCCAGGTAAGTGATGTGGAATAGACTCAGATGGATACTTTCCTACTGTTATGGCTTGAATCTAGATGTTCCCCCAAAGCATCATGCACTTGTAGGGGTGGTTTTGGTGGAGGTGGCTGGATCATGAGTCTGTGATACTGGATCTAAGGTATGTGATACTGGGATTAAGGGTGTGTAGTGCTAAATTAGTGCACTGATTGGAATTTGCATAGTTCTGGATGTGGCTGAGTGGATTTACTGAAGTCAGAAGCCCCACTCCGGGTATGGTATCTTTTAGCCCCACCTAAAAGATCTGTAACCTGACCGGGATAAAAGGGGAAGGCAGGCTTGCTTCTGGTGCTTCTGCTTTCTGCTGCTTCCTTCCTTCCTTCCCATGAACTGTTCCTCCTGTGCGATGCCTCTTTGCCTTGCTGCCCTGTCTGGGAGCTAGCTGACTATGGATTGAAACTTCTACAAACTATGAATTGAAATAAACCTTTCCTATTTTAACTTGTGGGTGTCAGTTATCTCAGCAATGAGAAAAGTAACTAAGACACTGATCTCAGCTGGGACCCTGTGCATTCATGGCCAACTGGTGAATCAGCTGGAGGGGACTCATTTGAATTGGCCTTACCACCTGTCTGGTAGTTAGTTGGCTGTGCAAATGTCTGGATTTCTCATACCCCAGCAGACTAGCTTGGGTTCCTTTCCATGTGGGTAGCCTGGTTCCACAGCAGCAAGAGAGCTAGCACTATTGTGCAAAGCATGCTTTAAGCCTTACCTGGTTTGTGTGTTAGTGTCACAGTGGCCAAAGTCAAAGTCAAAGTCAGCACAGAGTCGGTGGGAGAGCCCTTATCTAGGAGCTCAACAGGGGGAGTCAAATAAATTATGACCACATTTGTAGTCTGCCACAAGCATCTTATTCAAGGCACACAGTAAATGCATGGTATATCTTGTTTGGTCCTTGGAGCTGACAGACATGTGGTGTGCACCAGACACACATGTGAGTTTCTCCATTGCCTTGTAAATTGCCTGGTTCTCATCAGGGTTTCTAGTCAAGAGCCTCACGTGTCAGGAGTTTGATAGAAATTAACAATTAGGCTGAGCATGGTGGCACACTCCTGCAATCCCAGCACTTGAGAGGCTGAAGCAGGAGAATTGTTTGATGAAATGAATGTCTTAGAAGCAAAAACTTACCTTCAGGAAAAAAAAATCTTGCGTACATGGTTTCAGATTAGTTTTCTGAAAGTATTTTTGTATACTGAAGTAGGGTCCATAGATTTCTGTCCTTATGCCTATAGTAGATTATTGCTAGTCCTGGTTGCCAAAAGGCCAAGGAGTTCCTAAGATTGCCCAGGTCTTAGTGAGCTTTTGTGATGTAGATGTGGCAGCATTTATTTTGCCTTATATGTCTGGAAAGGTAAAAAGCATTTTCCAAATTGGAGAGGATGGAGAGTGGGGAAAATATGTTCTGTGTTATTGCAATTAGTCACGCTTTGGAATATCCTGGGGAAAGTCTACTCTTGAATTATTATTGACACAGTGAAGTGGAGGAGGTTAAAAAGAAGTCTGCAGGCACCATTAATTAACCTCTTCATTATTTTTATTTCCCTGTGCATTTTTCTGATGGACAGGTCACAGGATCAAACCCTGTTAGAGCCACAGGCATTGTGGCATTCACGCAGCCCAAGCTCCACGCTTTCCAGAGACAGGAAGAACTGTGGGCAGTGAGTACACACACAATCAGCTATGGCATAGGCAATCAGCCCTATTGTTTGTTATCTGGGTGCTTCTCCACATCCTGTTGGCCTCCAAAGCTGCTTGCACTGCTAGCTCTCTTTCTGGAAGCCTTCTTGGATGAATTTCTTCTTCTGTAGCCCTCAGCTTCCCTGATGCTTCCTTGTAGTGGATACTGGGTACTCAACCCAGGCCCCTCACCACCACCTTTTGTGGTATGGAGGCTGTGGCCTTCATTCTGGACTACATCCCCAGCCTTTTTTAAATGTTTATTTTATTTTGAGGAAGAGTTTTACCAAAGTTTCTAAGTTTCCCATGCTGGGCTCAAACTTGTGATCTTCCTGCCTCAACCTCTCCAGGATGCTGGGATTACAGGCATGTGCCATCACACATGGCTCCAGATTCCTTCTTTAGGACCAAAGCACTCACCCCTGAGCTGTTCATAGTCTCACTGCCTACTTCCTTTCTGCCACAAGGAGTAGCTTCACCAAGGTCATATCCATCTTGAGGGTGGCCAGCAGGCAGTGCGTGGTTCAAATTGAGTCCAAGTCTAGTCTGTGTCCCTCAACTTGGAGACTAAAGGACCATCCTGGTTTCAGAGCTCCCAGGAGATCAGCTGTGTACCTGCCTGGTGAGTTCTTCCGCTCAATCTGTTCTTCCGTATGGCTCCACCTCCCAAAAACACTACCTAGGAACCTTTGGCAGACAGATTTCCATCTCCCAGTTCTCCCATCTCCTTGTCTTTCCAGGGATTTTGACATGGAACTATTTTTCATGACTCCATGCCCTATTTTGAGTTTGCTGGGTGGGTACTCCAAGGCTGGACATAACATGACATAGTTTTTAAACCTTGGTGACTAAAAATGAAGTTGCCCACAGTATCCTATTTAGCTACTGGAAGAGGCCCACTTGTTCCTGGGGACAGACTGCACATCTGTGCATCTAAGGGTGGGAGGAGCATTTCAATGTCCTTGTGATCATACCAAGTAGAGTCCTAAGCCCACTCTGTGAAGAAGTTGAACCACAACGTGATGGGGCATCTCTTGCTGACATTCAAAGTCATCTGCCAGGCAAGGAGTTCGAGCAGAGAGTATGAAGGGGAGGAACAGATTTCTTTCCTCCTCTAAGCTGAATGGACTCAGGGCTTGAGGAATGAGATGAAAGCTGTTCCCAATGCCTGTGATGAGCTGACAGGCCTGGTCATCAGTGACAGCCCAAGATAGATAACAGAGAGGCAAAGTGGAGCCCTGTGAAGGGCAAGACCATTAGAATCTGCACATGGGCTTCAGAAGCACCTTCAACAGTTTTCTCACCTATACCGTGGCCCTGATTTTACTTCAGTCCTCCACAGCTATCACCATGGCTTGGTCTTTGTTGAACTATCTAGGACTAAGAGAAGTGCTGTGTCCACACTTGGGACGTACAACAAGAGATCCAGCAAGAGGGAATGAGAGTGACAGGGGAGTTTGTTAGCTGTAGGTCCACCTTGGGATTGGCTCTGCGGAATGGGAACTGACAAGAAAGTTCTTCCAGGGGAACTCAGGTCTGAGGACCTTAGTTAGTCGAGTCTTCTCCCTACTAGAAATTTTAAACTTCCAGAGAGCAGGAATCAAACCTCATTCCTTTCCTAAGTTATCGACAGTGCCAAGAGCAGGGTCTGCACATGGTGAGACCTCACTCGTTCTTGATTTTGGACTCCATCCTTTTACAGAGTGATGGCTCAGTAGGAACATGACTTGGCAGGGCATCTGAACCAGTAAGTGGCAGAGCAAAAACCTAGACCTCAATATCCCCAAGCCAGAGTCCTTCCCATCTGGCCAACCCTTGCAGCTCAGAATCACTTTAAGTGTCCTAGGAGGAAGCACTGAGTGAATATCCTTTACTGAGCCATGAGAATGCTCTTGACCACCCAAGTACCAGAAATTCCTAGTCCCCTGTACTGGGCAGAAATCTAAGATGACCTCACTCATGTGTAATCCCTCCAGTGTGGGTATGACAAGTTATCACTCAGTGTAGCAAAGGAATTTTCCAGCTGTAATTAAGGTTACTAATCAGCTGATGTTAAGATGGCATTATTATTTTGTTAGGTCTAACCATAGAGTTTTGTCAGGTTGGTGGTAGAAAGGGAAATTGGAGAGATTTGAAACATGCAAAGAATTCAATGTGTTGCTGCTGAGTTGGAAGACAAGGGAGTCCCATGCAAGACTGGAAAATGTCCTGCAGGAGCTGGGAGCAACACCCACCCAGCAACTGTCAAGGGCATGAAGACTGCAACCCTACAACCATAAGGAACTGAATCCTGCCAACAGCCTAAGTGAGCTTGGAAGCAGACTCTTCACCAAGGCCTCTGGGTGACCTACTGGCTGTTACCTCAATCTCAGTCTTGTGAGACACTAAGCAGAACCGAGACCAGCAGAATTGTGGCCTATAAAACTGTGAGATAATTAATAGGGGTTACTTTAGGCCACTGCATTTGAGGAAATTTGTTATACAGCGATAGAAAGGTTGATCTAGTCTTCTTTGGAAGCCCTTTGCAGCATGGCACATAGCAGAGTGAAATTTTCCATTATATATAATACAACTTTGCAGACTCAGCTTTCTGAATGCTACAGTGATGGGTGTAATATCTACCTTTCAAAGTGTCCCAGCTTTTTGGTCTGAGGACTCAGGATGGAAGGACTCCATTCTTCTACTAGCTGGGTGCTCTTGGGAGAGTCACATAACCATTTTGCACCTCAGTGGTTCCTTCTGTGAAGTGGGTCACATTACTACTCAGTTTACCATTATTCCACAGATTATACAGAATGAGATAACAAGTGTAGGGCCTGGTGCCGGTGTTTGCTATTTACATCACCAGACTGAGCAGAAACCACAGACATCATGTACCCAAGGACAGGCCACAAAGGGCCATTTCTTGCAAACTTAGCATCAAACACCAACACTACATATTTTAAGGTCCTTTATTTAAGAAATGTATTAAGCATTTAAGAAAAACTGCCTAAATATATTATCCTTCTTAGTAACCAACTACCTTAGTATGATATTTTCTTTGCTTGAAAACTAAGACACCATGGTAGCTCCAAAGAGCTCCTGGGCTCTCAGCCTCCATCAGGAATGAGAGAGATCGGCTTCATTATGTTGTCAGGAAGAAAGCTTCTCCAGAGAGCCCTTATCACCAAAGGAGTTTTTGTCATAAGAAGTTGTCAGATCAGAAACTATATTGTCATTCATCTTCTACTCAGATCCCCTCCTGGGTTGCTGCGGAAGAAAAGCTCCCAATTAACAACTAGATGGGCCATAAATTAGAAGACAGAGCTGGCACAGTCTGCAGGAGGAAGCCGTATGGCCAGCTGAATAGACCACTCGGAATATAATTGTCTCCCCCTCGTTGTGCCATATCTGAGCCCCAGCATCGCGTACAGTGATTCATGGGTGCCCCGATCACAGGCTCCATGTTATCTAATAGATTGCTGAAGTTTTCCACCAAGCATTTTATTTTAAATGACAGTTATTTCTATTAATGGGTGGGCCCTGTCAGTTTCCTGACCCCAGGCAGGAAGGATGTCTCTCTGTTCAAATGGCAGTCATCATTTCTGTGAAGTGATGCATGGAAAGGAAGCAGCCAGTGCGAGGCGCCTCGCCCAGGGCTGTCACTCAAGTTGACATCTCCATGTCGGAGCATTTCTCAAAGTTTTCTCCATGTGACCTGCAAGTTAAAGATCAGGGGGCTCCCTTCATTCCAGTCAGCCACGTGCCAGTCATCCTTACCTAAAAATGAAAGTTACAAATAAGCCGGAGCTACTATTTATACTTGCTGCCTAGTCCATCTTTTCCCTGTCAGTCTCTCATGCTCCTTGCGGAGGCAGGGTGCCTCTGGCCCATCTAGATCACGGAGTAGCTGCTCTTGTTTCTGTACCGTGTGTCTCCCCTTAGCTTTTATGTGGTTTTATAAAATAACCATGTGGCGCTGGTCCCAAGGTTTTCTTCCACCAGGGAAAGGGAAAATGTTGTCTCTCTCTCTTTATTTTCCCTCTCGCTCATCTTCCTCTTCCCATCACTCCTCTTGGTCCTTTCCCTTTTACTGGGTCCTCCTTTTCTGCTTCTCTATCTTCTTCCTTTTTCTTTCTTTACCTCTGTCCTTTCTTTATTCTCTCCCTTTCCCTAGCGCCTTTAAACCAGGAGGTGGAGAGATCACCATTCTCACCCTGTTCCTTTCTCTAGCTATGCCTGCTGTCACTCCTCATGCAGAAGATTCCATTGCCTTCCCGGTCTTTCACAGCTACCAGTCTTAAGCCCTGAGCCTGACCCCCCTCTCTTACCCTCTGTGAGCCACTCACTCCTGACTGACTCAATTCTACATCTAGGCTTTTCCTCTCCCCTCAGTTCAGCAACCCCTCTTCACCAGGGGCCTTTGCTTCGCCTTGCAGTTGCCCTGAAAATCTTTTTAGTTCGCCTTGGTAAAAGTGCACCTATAGTGAATTCTCTGTTCATTCACTCAACAGATATTCACCGAGTGCATCTTTGGGTCAGGCTCTGCTGAGGCAATGGGAGTCTGGTTAATGAGACCATCCCAGGCCCTTCCAGCAAGAAGCCTGCAAGCCACTAGGAAAAGAGAGGTGAACAAATGTCCAGCAATGCTAACTTACTCACAATTGTGAAACAAGTCACAGAGGAAGAACCCGTGGTCAATCAACACTCACTCTTGTGTGTCCTACTCCCCATGAGGTTCCTCCGACACAGATGGTCATTAAAGCCCACCTTAAAAGCAGTTCTGACTTCACTTGAAAGCCTTTTCTCTCTCGCTTGAGGATAGGTCTCCTGCCTCACGGTGGGTGAGGCCAGTCACTGTTCGCAGACTGCTGGAAGGGGGCTGGAGAAGATCGCTGTGCCCTGTGGTCTTCCCACACAGCAGGAGCTCAGGCTGTTTACCTGTCATATCTGAAGTGTTTTGTTCAGTCTCAAGTGTGTTCTCAAGTGTTTTGTTCTAAAGTGAGGTGTGAGTGCTTTGGTTCAGGCTTTCATTCCGCGTGGGTACTGTTGCCTACCAGTACTTGCTCCTTAGCCATTTGTACTTGTGTGGGGTGATCCTTAGCTGTAATTTTGTGTGTGTGGTACTATTTTTTATTTTATTTTGAGACAGATCTTGCTATATTGTCCAGGCCGGGTTTAACTCGTTGTCCTTCCTGTGTCAGCCTCTCAGAGTGCTGGGATTATAGGTGTGTGCCATCATACCCAGCAATTTTAAAACACAAGCCTGAGTACTGAGCTCTGAGAGCCCAGAGGTGCTTACTCAGTAACAAGAGAGGAAAAAAAAAAAAAAGGCAAGAGTCTTTAAAAAACACAACAGCGGAGAGAGGAAGAAGCTTATTTATTAACTTCACCAACCTGAGTTTTCTCATGTGTGTGTGGGATGAAGGTAGTCAAAAGATATTTCTGAAGTGCTGCATGCATCGCTTACCCCCAATAAGTCTCAACCCCTTTTCACTGACAATCAGCAGTTTAAAAATCCCAAATGAGATTGCAGCTCTAACATATAACACGGGCAACTATACTGAAAATCTCAACCTTTGTAGGGGCTGTGCTCCAGGAGGGAAATTTGTAAAGATTCAAGAACATGCAAGTAGGATATGGAGAAGGGATGGAGAAGAGATGCAGATTCTTTTTTTCTAGTTCTTCCTCTACTTGGGGATGCCAGGTTTGTCAGGCTGAACCAGAGAAACTGACTGCACTTTGGATAAGTGGCTTTGTACTTTGCAAGCCAGCCATGATATCTTCCACAGAGATACCAGGAAATTAAGTTTTATGACAACTGTATGAACTTCTCTACCAGACATTTATTTCTCCTGGTAATTCTAGAAAGTTAATATATATGCAAAATTAATCTGGGGCAGACATTGATCGGTAAGCTAATTGACGAGGTGTCATAGGGAAATTGTACACTTTACCTGGAGAACTGGCGTGAAGATAATATGAATTTTAAAAAGCAATAAACATAACTACTATTAACTTTTAAACTAAAGCACAATTAAAAGTCAGACAGTTAAATGAGGAAGCCATGCACAAATGTCATACACAAAGGAGGAGATCAAAGGAGACTGCAATCTCTGATAAAGATCAACAGGGACCACTCAAATTTTTATGGCATTTGCTGACAAATGGCTGAAGTGGGAAAAAACCACCCAGTAACTTGATTTCTCAATGGGTCTGTAATCTGCCCTGTGATGCTACAGAGATCAAAGGCTAGCTTGGAAACAAAATGTCACAAGAAATGGCACACGCTTTGTTTCTATTATTATTGGAGGGGGCTTGTATTTCAGATCTTTAAGGCTGGCAATTTATGAGCCAGTGTCAAAAGAGGTCCCTGAGCTGACTGAGCAGTGAGGATACTGCACTTGGAAATTCCACTCATTCCCTCTCAATCTACCCCGTTGCAGAAAAGAAGCCAATGAAAGATTTCTGTAAATTGCACAGTATCTCAACTGGACCTTCCAGTGTCAGAGGCAACCACTACTAAGTGTGATTCTGCGTAACAGTGTGTGCATGGGTCCAAGGTCCCATCATTGTTACTTTATGGCATCTTATTCTCTTATAAAATAGCTAAATCCCTCAGGCTGTTCTCCCTTCAACTTTCTCTTCAGCATCATTTTTATCACAGCCTAAATCTGCTTTCCTTTGAACTTCCCATTGTTACACCTGTGTGCACAGTACCAAAATCTATTCATCTTCTGATCTGTCCAAATGTGCAGATATTCAGTGGCAGCAGGTAAATAAAGCAGCCCAATGACTGAGTCCTTTATTTTCATCTGGAACTTTGGCATAATGTAGTGATATCTTGAATGCAAACTAGGTTATCCTTTCAAGTTTCCAAACCTGGTTATTGTTATGTATTGTGTAATTTACTAACCCATCTAGGTAGCCATCAGCAGTCATAGTAATATGGTTAATGTTTTACACAAACAATTATCCTTCATACGTTAAGTTAGTGGATTATGAACGCATCCAAGAATATTTTGGCAGTTATCCCTGGAAAGCTGCGCTGGGACTAAAGCCATGGTAACAAAGCAAGGTAGTCTGGCTGGGGAATCAATGGTGTATTTGAGAAGCTTAATAAACATTAAGATGGTTGATATTGCTTATTCTAGGAAGGCAGGTAGACAAGTTTAATCAGATATTGTATAATCTGGAAAAATAAAGACATGAAAGGGTATAGGGATCACAAATGAAATAGATGATTATATGTCCTAAAATAAGTGTATATGTTTCTCGCTAGTAGAGAATTACAACGCAGAATAATGCTTGGGTTTTTATAGTGTTAAAGGAACCTGAGAAGCAAAACTCTGCTGCCCACTTTTGCCAACCGTAGTCCTACTGGGGCACCCTACTCCCCCTCCCACTGTGTGCTGGAGGTGACCACACCCCCACCCCCTGTGCAAACCCATCCTGCTGCGGACATACTCCACCATTCTGGGTGCTGCAGGGACCCAGATCCTGCTCTTGTGCACTGTGGTTTTTGCTTAAAAAAAAAAAAAAAAGAGCTGCGTTCTTTTCTTAGTTGTCTTTTATCATTTGCAAGCATGCATTTTACTAAATTTTACTCAATTCTAAGTGTATTTGCAAGGTTTATTCTAAATGAATTTCACTAAATTCTATTTTACTAAAATATAGATGGCAGCATAATGAACGTCAGCAGATTTAGCTTCATTCCACTTCAACAATTAGCAACATTTTACAGGTTTTAGAACTATTTTCTTTTCCTCTTCTTTTTTTATTATGGTTTTAAAAGAAACACGCGGCATAAAATTTACCATCTTAACCATTTTTAAGTGCACACTTCAGTAGTGTTAAGTATATTCACATTGTTGTAAAACAGATCTACAGCACGTTTTTATCTTGTAAATCTTGGACTCTCCACACCCATTAAACACTAACTCCTCATTCTCTCCTCCTCCAGCCCCTAGCAACCGCCTTTGTACTCTGTTAGTATGAATTTGACTACTTTAGAGACCTCATGTAAATGGAATCATGCAGTTTTTGTCTTTTTCATGACTGGCTTATTTCATTTAGTATAACATCCTCAGGTTCCTCCATGCTGTAGAATGACAAAGAAATTTCTCCCTTTTTAAGGCTGAAAAATATTCCCTGTTTTATCTATAGATTTATCATCAGATGATAAATCTTCCATCTCTAGGTTACTGTCAATAGTGCTGTTATAAGTACAACACACAGATCTCTCTCCTGCTTTCAACTATTTTGGTTATATAACCAGATAGGGGATCATTAGCTCCTATAGTAGTCCTATTTTTAATTCTTTGTGGAACCTCAATACTGTTTTTCACAGCAGCTATATCATTGTGCAGTCCTATCAACAATGCACGAACATTCTAATTCATGCAC
This sequence comes from Hydrochoerus hydrochaeris, assembly GCA_004027455.1. Classification (NCBI taxonomy): domain Eukaryota; kingdom Metazoa; phylum Chordata; class Mammalia; order Rodentia; family Hydrochaeridae; genus Hydrochoerus; species Hydrochoerus hydrochaeris. The sequence continues at coordinate 18,957 of PVLA01006169.1, read as the reverse complement.
ATCTTTGCTCACATTTGTTATTTTCTGACTTTTTGACAGCAGCCTTCCAGTACATTTTCATTTCTGTGATGATTAGGAAGTGAGGGGTGTGTGTGTATGTGTGTGTGTGTGTGTGTATCTGTAGATTAAGGAGCCCAGGACATTGCACATGCATAGTGCACATGCTAGGTAATCTTTTTACCACTAAGTTATATCCCAGCCTCCCCTCTTTTTTAGTTTGAAACAAGGTCCAACTATAACTGCCCAGGTTGAACTTGAACTTATTATTTCCTGCTTCAGTCTCCTAAGCATGTGGCTCTAGAAATATGTGCCACCATATCAGACAGTAAACGCCTTTGAATAATTATGTATCTAAATCCTTTGTCTACTTTATACTTGAGTTACTTGGTTTTATTATTATACTGTGATTTTTTTCCTCAACAGAGGTATTTCCTTTTAAAATTTTTATTAGTATTGTACATGTTTATAGTACGTAATGATTGCATGCATTTGAGGGAGTTGGTACATGCATAGAACACATTTTAATTTTTTACATCCTTTTTTTCCCCAACTCCCCTCTCCCTCTCCCTCTCCCTCTCCCTCTTCCTCTATCTCTTGTTTTGTTTTTAGCTATAACACTGAAAAAGAAAACAAATCACTAGCTTGTCTTGATGGAGACACAAGTAATCACACAAAGATAGCTTCTAATATAAGCCAGGCAGTATTAGTAGGTTAATTCGAACATACTGTATGGTCAGTGTGGATCTTCAGTCAACAAATACGTATCAACACCTCTCTGCCAGCGCCCTCACAAAGGCACTAAACTGGGGACCGAGTAGGAAAAAAGTAAGGCTTCTGCCCTCTACAATCTTAAAACAGTTCAGGAGAAGCACTGGGTTTGGACTTACCTTAGTGGTGCTGCAATCCAACCAAGGGCCTCTCATAAGCCAAGCAATGCCCTTCTACCGAGCTACAACCCAGCCCCTTCATTTGATTTTTTTAAATACCGTTTTATTTAGATAGACTTCCCAAACCATAAAATTCATCCATGTAAAGTATACAATCCCATGGGTTTGGTACATTATATTAATAGCTTTTAGAATTATGGTAAAATATAAATAGCGTAAAACTTAGCATTTTAAACTGCCTGATTGTGAATATATATATGTATACATATATACTTTTTTTGAGGTACCAAAGATCAAACTCATGATCTCAGCTTGCCAAGCAGGCTCTTGTGCCACTGAGCTAAACCCCCGGCCCACTGTCTGATTTTTAATCAAAGAATTATTTAGCCGTTTCGAGGGGCCTGACTGCCTGGTTGCCTTAGGCCACATGGAATCCCATGAGGGCAGCTTCTCTCTGTAGTCAGGCTGAGGATCTAGCAAGGTACTCAGTCAAAACTCAACTTCGCCTGCCTGCGTCACATACCACCAATGCGTGTCCACAGCTAGGGGGAGCAGTGGAGCACAGATTTTCAAACATGCGCAGGAGGCAGCATGGCGCCTTCTTCACGGTGATGGATGTTCTTTCAGGGTTACTTTGTGTGTGTGTGTGTGTGTGTGTGTGTGAGTATATTTATAAAATCCTTGTTCCTGCCTTGATTGTTCAGTTAAAGGACAAATACTAGAAGGAAGCCAGTGGGATAGCTAAATATGTCCCTTCTGTAAGGACCAGTTACTTGGCATTACCAATTTTAATTAATTATTTGGTAGGATTGTTTTGTTTTGTTTGGCCAAGTTATTTATTCACCTGAGTCAAACATTTAAAGCACTCAATGGAAAATCTACCCAATCCTACACCATTTATGAACTCATATCCCCAGTACAAAACTAAGGTTTTCAGAGTTGCTTTTTGTTATTTCCTTTTCCTTAAAGACAAATTTGAAAGCATTCACAAGCCAATATACATGTGTATTATATGCATTGTTCTTCACCTCGAATTTTTTATTTAACTGTATATTTGGAGAACTTTCATGGTGAGTTTTTGATCACCACAAATAGTAAGAAATCAAGACCCTTGGTGGAATAATTTTGTGAAGTATTTAGTTATTACATGATGACTAGTCTGTGAGTCATTTACAATCAGTGTCTACAGAGTGCACTACAATCCACAGCCCAAATTACCAGGACCATTTAGGTGGAGAGAGACCCCATTTCTACCTGAATTATCCAGACAATTGTGGCTGATTAGAGAGGATCTAAAAATGCGTAGCCTTTTCCCATTTCCCATCAGGGACACACTCCAGTTCTTGATCCCAACTTATTTTTAAATCAGCAGAGCTGGGAAGTGGTTTGAATTGATTCACAGACTTTTCAAATGCAAAGCAATGACTCAGAAAGATGAGAAATGGTTCAGTGGGAGCCATTTTGTATTCTAGAACACAACAGAACATGATGGAGAGTAATAAAGAGCTCCTGAGACATGAAAACTATTCACAAATGTGAGGTGGCAGATCCTGAATCATTAGATCAGCTCCCTGACACAAAGCAGTATCATTAATCAAAAGTGAAGGAAACCCCTTTCGGAGAGTAATATACATTGTGGGAAACTTTACTCACCTTGAAAATTCATCTCATCACTGTAAATGGACTGTTTGTGAGCAAAGCTTTTGATTTTCAGCCAGAAAGAGTTCAAGACACAGAGAAAAGTAGATGGAATTAATTGTATCATACAAAACAATGGAGTAAAGAGATGGGTTATTGAGTCATAGATTTCAACTGACAACATTTTCCTTTTGACCTTATGGGAGTAAATAAAATAAGAGAAAAAAAAGGAATTTTCATGTATAAGTCTCTGATGACATTAACCATTACCTGCCTGCAAATTTATCTTTGCCCTATTCAATTATCACCCAAATTGTTTCAGTGGATAATGGGGTCCTGAATGGGTTTCTAGGTTTTGTTTTTTTTTTAATCAGTATCAGGAATGGAACTCATGACCAAGTACTTGCAAGGCAGGCATTTATGCCGCTGAGCTAAATCCCCAGCCCCCTTTTCTTTTTTTTTTAATAGTTGGACTCTTTCTTTTTTTTTGTACTGGGGATTGAACTCACAGCCTCACATTTGCCAAGCAGGCACTTACTCTGCTGAGCTAAACCCCTGGCCTGGGTTTCTAGGTTCTTGTGCACAATTAACAAAAAATTGGATGTGGCATGCAATAAGGAGAAAGCAACTAAGTCTAATGGAGTTTAACTAGGCCATGGTACATTCAGAATGAAAAGATGTGTTTTAGCAGAAAGAAAAATGGCATGAGCATTGTGTTAATTTAAGAATTTAAAATGAAAGAGAGGAAAAGAAAGTGCTCTAAGGGATATAACTGCAAGTATGTTTGAGTGTGTAAAATAGATGACCATATTGCTGAATCTTTGTTGGATCTTGGAGCAGAACTGTTTGTAGTCTGACTGTTTGAACATTTACTATGTACCCTTTAACTTTGTAACTTGAACAACTACATCCAGGATGACAGTAGGAATTTATAAATTACTGATTTCTTAGTGGGGCTTTTTCTCGTTCTCCTTTTTCTTTCTTTCTTTTAAAAGTTCTGTATTGTTGCTACCCTTTTTTCTGTTTTGTTTTTTTTCTCTTCTCTTTAAATAAAATTTTAAAAATGTATAATTGCTATTGTAAAAAAAGAGGAAATAGGAAGCGCTATAAAAGATATAGCTGCATGTATGTTTAGGTGTGTGGGATTGATGACCATATTTCTAGGTTCTTGTTGGATTGTTGAACAGATTTGTTTGCACTCTCACTGCTTTAGTGGCCACTTTGTGTTCTTTAGTTCTGTAACTTAAATAACTATTTCTAAAAGAAAAATATGTAATTTATTAACTAGTGATTTCTTACTGTTTATCTTCTTTTCTTAAAATTCTATAATATTTCTACCTTTTTCCTGTTTTTTTTTCTCTTTAAATAAAAAAAAAAGAATTTAAAATACTACCCTTGTCTAGGGCACCTCCAACTGGGTCTTCCAGAATGTGACTGACAACATGATTGACAGAGCTCCTAGTCATATCAGTTATATCTATTGCACATGTCCTTTCCCATAATTCACTCTGTTATCACTGGACTATTAAATGCAGTCTATATGCATGAACTTTCAATGAGCTCCAAGTGAAGAATAGTTATTAAAGATTGAGTCCGAGAATCTGGCAGGGGTGAGTCCTGGTTAGGACTTTTCCCAGGCAGGCCAGGAGTTTTTGTTTTTCTTATCTCTGTTTCAGGGTACTAGGCCTGAGGACAAAGGTGGGTGGGTTGGCCCCAGGTCATTGCCCAGATTCAGAGGCATTGAGGGTAGTGGTCCCACCCCAGTTGTACTATCTGCATTGAAGTCAGACCATCTCACCTTCATTATGAATTAAGAGAAAAGAAATAAAGACAGGTAGGAGGATAAGGAAAATTATACCTTCAAAATTGTTCTTGAAGACTACAACTTTGTGACACAAAATTGCCCATTTTCCTTATCATTCCTCCTTAGGCCCTCCATACCCAAATTCTTTAAATATACTATAATTCTATAAATTACTTTTTTTTGTTGGTACTGGGGACTGAACTCACGACCACATGCTTGCAAAGCAAGCGCTTATGCCACTGAGCTAAATCCCCAGCCTTATAATTCTATAAATTAACCATATATATATATATATATATATATATATATATATATATATCTCCAGCCCTAGGGCACAATGCATCTCACTCCATGAGGATCACATTTACTTCCTACACATGTACGATAATTCTACTTGAACTTTCTACCTCTCATTGACATGTTCTGAAATTCTTTTTCTGTAATTGACATTAGAGCATAACATATATGACCACCAAATAATCCAAATAATATAAGGGAAATATAACTCCCCAACTGGTAGTTGTCTGAAACACTGAGTTTGTGTTCTCTAAAACTAAGGAATGAATTCTAGAAACAATGGAGACTAAGGATAGAAAGAATTTATTGAGAGAAAGGTAGCTTCTAAGAGGGACAGAAAGGGGCTGGAAAGTGGGTTGCCTGGCAACCCCACCTCTCAAAGGTGTTTTATTGAGCAAAACCAAGAGGTGAGATGAGTTCAAGGTGGGAAAAAAACTATAGTCAACTAATAAGATTATAAGTATATTTGCTTAGATAATAGTGATCCAACAAGAAATCACACAGTGGGTATGAGTTGTGACAAAACTATAATAAACCAATAGGATTATATCAAGTATAGTTGCTTGGGTAATATTGATTAAATGGGGACCACACTGGGAAGAAAGTCACATAGCACATGCACTAGGGAGGGAAAGGACTTTCCTGGAAGGGGTGAGTTAAGGAGGTTTTGGTCCTCCACCCCAAGGTGCTTGATGTCTATTTAGAGTATCAATCACTAGGGAAAATATTGAATCACTAGGGAAAATATCGTGTATAGTCATTTCTCTTTTCTTGAAGCCTGGCCTTCAGTGAATGCGCCTGCAGCCAGTTGTCTTCCACACTGACCTTTCTTGTCTGACTGCCTACAAGATATCTAAATAGCTTAGCTATCTATAATATGATGACATGAAGAACCTTCTCAGTGGGTCAAACCGAGGTTCCCATCTCTTTGGAGGAACTCCTCAGACTGTCTGGTGAGGATTCATTACTGAAATGACCCCTACACCCCTCCCCCAATGACCCATCTCCCCTTCGGTTCTAATGAAACAGACAGGCTTCAGAAAGGCTGGTACATCCTGGCCTAGCAAGATCCCGTTTCCACTTGTGATAGGTGGAGCAGGTCGCCTTGTTCTTTTGTCTTGCAGACTTCTCTTTCCATTCTTCCTCTGTCATGCTCAAGAATTTACAGAATGTTAATATCTTCCCCAGATGTCCCACAATTTTGCCAATTTTATGTTTAAAAATATCTTTTATTTCCTTAATCCCATTAAACAGATTTATGATTTAACATTTCCTCAATAGCAAAACTTTGGGGGGTTTTAACCAGGGAAAGAGAGTTAAATCACTGGCAATTGTCTGTTGCAACATGATTCTTAAACCTCGAATGAAAGGGGCTGGTTGAGAATTTCCCTGTGTGCCTGGAGATGAATTCATTTGTGCCACCTGCCCCAAAGCTATGACATGGCTTGAGCAGGAAGAACACTGGGGTTTGTGAGCATATTGTTTTGGAGAAGGATAGCATGGCAGGAGGTTGTTATTTAATAACCAGTTGCCTTCTGAGCTGGAGAGTTAATCACTACCATTAAGCAGTGATCGCTCCAGGTGAGAAGATGAGAAAGGCTTCACATTTACAAAAGTTTGAAAGTCAAAAAGCTAATGGGCTGATGCAGTGGAAGCTTGACAAGAATGCTATTTTCCATTCCAATTGCATTCCAGCCTCATTGCCTTGCTTTTGGGGTTGAATTCTTTTATTCTAAATGGAAGTTTAAACAAAACAACCATATACCAGGAGACTGGCCCTTTCTGGGTTTTATCTGCCCGTTATTTTTGAAAAAATTTTTTTACAATAATCCTTTCTAATTTTTATAATTATAAAAAGCAAATGACATTTTGGAAAACAAAAGAAAACAGTTTGTATTTTCCTTCTTGTTTTTGGTCGAGTTCAGTCTTCTGTGGGTAGCAGTAGGAGCTCAGGGTTCTAGGTTGTTTATCCAATTGTGATAAACAACAGCAGATTCTTGCTTGTGCTTTCTAACTATGAAAGCTGAGATCTATGAAGACTGTTTCCAAGTAAGACAGCAAAATTAAAAACAACAAAGAAGATGGAGATGAAAATTATCATCATTTCAATCCCACTAGACATTTGTCTCTCAGTTTTGGAAACCACTCAGCACACTCTGCCAGAAATTCGCTCTGGTATTAAGAACCACAGAATTTAATGTACAGGGTGGCCATGGGCTTGGTTCAGGGAATGGTAAATTTAGTGGCTCTTGGCTCTGAGACCCTTCAACCACCCCAGGGATTCTGATAAGATGGCCAGAAGCTTTAGTGCAGGGACATGTAGAACCTTCACTGAAGCCAGGAACTCACCTCAGCAACTCCCGCACAGGTTCACCTGCAGTCTCTGTAGAGGTCTTCTTTTCTCTTTCCTAGTTTAAGAAACTGTCCATATAAAAATAGTTCTCAGCCACCAAAGCACAAAACTTGAGCTGAATGAATTTGAGTTTCTGAAATCGTTTATCTGCTTCAAAAGCAGGATTTTCTAAAACAACTCAATTAGTATAAATTCCCTCCTCAGAGCTGCTCTAATATTTTCTTCTTTGAGATGAGAAATCAGACATTCAGACACTGTCACAAAACCATCAGACCTCCCATTTATTCTCCTAAAGGCATATTTATTTTTCCAAAAAAGGCATTTGTTTTTCTATAAAGACCTTTTCCTTTCTTTTCTAAGAAGTTGTTTGTTTTTCTAGAATCCACCATCTATCACTCCTTAGCTCCAATTAAGATAGGCTAAAAGTCCCAAATTCTAACTGCCTCCTTGAAAATTTTTTTTGTTTTTTGTTTTTTGGGTTTTTTTTTGTGTGGGGGGAGGTTCTTGCTAATTTGTCTTTTGTCAGATTATTTTGCAAGCCTTAAATACTGAGCCTGGACTATAAAAAAAAAGTTTCTGCTTAGCACTAGCTGATCATGTCCAGCTGATGCCTACAAAATAAATTGTTAACTCCTTAAACATGGCAAGAAGGCTACTGGAAGTAATATCTCACACACCTCTCTAGATTTCCTGGGTTAGTTTTCCGGCACAATAGAGAAACAGAATATAAGAAAAAGTAAAAGTGGCCTTTCTATTTAAAGGACATAGAGAGGAACCCACAACCAGCAATGGTTTGGCTTTCTCTTCTGACTGGATATGGGGTATGGGGTATATGTGACTTTTGACCAGATGTGGTGCTTGGGGCAGGTGTTGATGATGCTCAAGGAGATGATTGGAACTTTCTTAGTGTGCACAGGCAAAGGAAGGAGGAAGTTTTGATCTGTAATCAGGGAAGAAGGAGGAGGTGGCCATCAGGGTAAGCATCCCTGATTTGGCCTTCCACCATGTTGAACTACTGCCATAATGTCCTATAATTTATTCTAAGGCAAAACTCTTTCACTGTGTGTTTTGGGATCCTTGAAACCTGGCCCTCCAGCCATATTCAAAGCCCTTTTGATAGATGGATGATATAGGATCTCCAATAATCCAAATAATATGAGACATATCAATTCCTAAATATGTGTCTGATATTGAAGAATGAATTCTATTTCCAAATATATGTCTGATATTGAAGAATGAATTCTAAGGAACAAAGGAGGTTAAGAGCAGGAAATAGTTATGGGGGGGAGGAAAGCTTCTGTCTGAGACAGAAGGGGAGCCTGAAAAGTGGGTTACCTATGGACCCACTTATCAGGGGAAGCTTTATGGAGTAAAATCACAGGTGAAGGCCAGGGATTTAGCTCAGGGGTACTATCGCCTGGTGAGTGCAAGATCCTGAGTTTGATCCCCTGTCCAAAAACAAAAAAAAAATCACGAGGTGAGTATAAGGTGGGATAAAACTATGATCAATTAATAAGATTACAACTATAGTCACTTAGGTAATATTGATCCAATGGAAAATCACAAGGTAAATATAAGGTGGGACAAAACTATGGTCAACCAATAAGGTTATAAGTATTGTCACTTAGGTAATATTGATCTAATGGGGAAGTAAGTCACATATCAGGTGTATATGGAACAAACAAGGACTTTTCTAAGAGGGACTAGATCAGGGACTCTTCCTGCCCCTCTCAGCCCAGGTGATTGATAACTATTTCGAATATCAATTGGTATTGTTTATCCCTAGGGGAAGTACACAGGCCTAGTCATTCTGCCTTTTGTCTTGAAGTCTAGCTTGTAAGGAATGCACCTCCACCCACCGTTGCAATGTATTTCCATCTTCTGCACTGGTTCCTTTGAGAGCCTAGCTCTATCTGACTGCCTATAATATTTCTAACTAATTTAGCTGTCTGTCTTTAATACTTTCATGAATCTGCTGCCCTAAAATTATCTGTCTTCCTTGTTTTTCTCCCCTACAGATTTTTTCATTCTTCAAGGTGAGCTCCAATTTTGCGCTATCCAAGATGCCATCATTGTTACCTTTCAGAAATGAGATTTTAGGGTCAGGGATATAGCTCAACAGCACAGTGCCTGCCTGGCAAATGAAGAAGGTCCCGAGTTTGATTCCCAGAACCAATAAGTAAATAAATAAATGCATTTTTAATGCAACAGGGACTTTAGAGGCTGGCCTTGCAGATAACCAATAGGTAAATGAAAATAGGATAAAGCTTGGCATCTCTGCTTTTGTCTTATATCTCCATTGTTAGTTTAAAACTTTGGGTCAGATCCTTGCTAAACTCAGTGCAGGAATTATGTTAATCATTTAAAGAGTGTCTGAATTACAAGGTTTATTAACCCTAATTACCCTATCTTGTCTAATTTACCTAGGTATCCTTTCCCCTGCAAGACTTAGGATAGCAAGATAGGAGTAACTAAGAGATACTCAGGATTTGTAGAGACATCCAATTGCCCACTGTCACAATGGCAGTTCCAGAAGCCGGGGAATAATGATTGGAAGTTTCAAGTATTGAGTCACCTCAGATTCCACAAAAAGCAGAGCCTTGGAAAGCACCCTATGATGAGGTCACTCCTTCCACAGTAGAACCAATTACTGCATGACAGAACTAAGACTGCTTCAAACCCAAGCAAGAATTGTCATTTTGTTATGGGAAAAATAACTCCCAATCTGTAGATGTCAGATTGTTACTGGGTTTGGGGGTGCTGGAGGCTCCTTTTAGAGGTGATTGCTTTGTTCTGTCCCAAACAAAGAATTGGTCTAGACTAGTGCAAACATTAGTGTTCCCCTATTACAAGTCCTTCCCCTATTACAACTTTCTTTTTCCTTTCCTAGCGCACGCTAAGAAAGTTCCAATCAGCTCCTTGCACGTCATCAATGCCTGCTCTAAGCACAGCCTCTAGTCAAAGGTTACACATACCCCATACCCCCATATCCAGGCAAAAAAACCCAGACCACTGCTGATTATGGGCTCCTCTCCACGTCCTTGGAATAAAGGCCACTTTTACTTTTTCTTATATCCTTCTCCTTTATTGCGCTGAAAAACTCTAACGTTCTACAGAACGAGATTGGTGTATATAGTCAGAGAATACATAAAAGCTCAATGTTGACTGTCCTTTTATATTTTTCTGTTCTCAAGCTGGTATCAGGTCCAGGCCATGCTATGAAAAACCTACTTGAGTCCTTGCAAGAAGTTCCCATGCAGGACTTTGGGAACTGCTCTGTGGCTGGGATTTTGTAATTTACAGGTCAGGCCCACTTAGTCAAATTTACTATGCCCTAGTTTCCTGCCTCATTCCTCTAAGAGACACATATCCCTGCAATTCTTTATGGGGTGCTGAGGCAGTGGAGGTTCTTGTCTTCATATAGCTAGTACTTCTTGCTGAGAGGAGCTGTAGGCCTTACCTATTGAGGACTATGTGGTCTCCAACTGCCTTGGGATATTGTGGTTCACTGGTTGGGTTGAAGGAAAAAATAAAAAGCCTGGCAAAAGATAATGAGAAAAGAATGTTTTTATGTGTCACTTGTTCAATGGGAGATAGTTTGGTGAATTTTTCAAGAGAATAACTTTACTATTAGGTTGGGGTTCTAGAGACCAGATATGAGAAGAAGAAGGTTAGAGTTCCATGCTTCCTATTGAGGAGAAATCACAGCAAAGAGAGATGCACTGGTCTGTGAAATCACTTGTTCACAAGTGGCTAATTTCTGAGCCTGTTGGCATCAAAGAGGCAGGATTAAGAATAGTGTGAGTCTTTATAATAACCTCAGGAGTGTCAAAGAGCATGCCATGATACTTGGTAAGCCATTCCCTTGTTAATCATAAGTAAGCTTTCATCCCAAGAACATTCCTGATCTAATGAGGAGTTATGACTTCTAGTTTTTGTCCCAGAGTTAATTTTGCAGCTTCTTTTGTTAGCATAGCTGAAGCTGCTTCTACCTCCAGGCAGGGTGGCCATCCAGGAGCTGCTCTGTCTAACTTTTTTTTTAGTATGCCATTGGGCAGGGTTGGTTTCCTATCCTTTGAGTCAAAACACTCAAAACAAGTCCTCTTTTTTATGATATATAGAAAAAGAAAGGTTTTTGTCAGTCAGGAATTCCCAGTACTGAAGCTTGAATAAGGGTACATTTATTTTTCTAACGGCATTGTCAGTCACTTTGCCCATTGTAGGTGACAGACTCAGTACCTTTGACAGCCTCATATAAAGGCTTTTATATTAGTCCAAAATTAAGTGTTCAGAGTTGGCAGAAGCTGGCCATTCCCAGGAAGGAACAAAGTTGCTATTTGGTGGCAGTAAGCCCTAGATCACATAGCGTGGGTCCAGTCCCTACACAGCTATTGTTCCTCAGATGTGTTCCAAGTATTAGACTTTCTGGTGGTATATCTGAGACCTTTCCCTTTTAAAACCTCTTCTTAGCTAGAAAATTGAGAGTTAGTATAGTTTTTTTTTTTTTTTTGTACTGGGATCAAACTCACAACCTTGCACTTGCCAGGCAGGTGCTTATGTTGCTGAGCTAAATCCCCGGCAGAGAGTAGGTATAGTATTATGACTGGATAACTTTAGTTGGGCTGCAAATTAGAATATCATCTACATACTGTAAGATGGTTCCCTGTTTAAGCTTTAACTTCCTTAAGTCTTTCTCTAATGCTTAAGCAAAAAGATGAGGACTATTTCTAAACCTCTGTGAGCAACTGTTCAAGTACACTGTTGCTTTTCTCTTGAAATGAGATTTTTCCATTCAAAGACAAACAGAAACTTGGAATCTAGATTGAGGGAGATAGAAAACAACACATCTTTGAGATGTAGGACAAAACCAATTAGTGTCTCTCAGCATTTGGGAGAGAAATTTATATAGATCTTCCACCAGAGGGTGGATTGAGATGACAGTCTTGTTAATGAGGCTGAGGTCTTGTACAATCCTATATCCTCCTGAGGGCTTTACTACAGTGATAGTGGGAGTATTGCAAGGGAACTGACAAGATCACAGGAGGCCATATTTGAGAAGCCTGTCTATGAGATGCTGGAGGGCTTTATGTGTTTCATCTTTGATCAGAAAATGTTTTCAGTTAGAAAATCAGCTGGTGTCTTTTAGTTTTATAGCTATTGGCATAATTGAATTTTCCCTAATAGGTATTCCATTATACCATACAACAGGATTCACCTGCTGGCTACTTAGGTCATGGAGACCTAGTCTAGATCCAGTGGGTCAAATCTGTTTTGGTCTTTGCTGGAAGTTGAGAATTTCCCCTAACTTTATTAGTAAATATCTTCCTTTCAAGGAAATAGAACACTATGTGACAATTAGAAATTCATGGTTAAATATCTCACTTTCACCTATAAAGCAAAGTCCATCTAAATCACATCAGACTTCTCAACATAAACCCTCAAGTCAAGGAGAGCTTTGAGTAAAGTATTTCAAGCCTTAAAAGAAAACAACCTTCAACCCAAGTTGATGTACCCAAAAATCTATGTTTCAAAATTGATGCAGAAATAAGATAGTTCCATGGCATCCACTGCAACCTGCCAAGCTGCCCAAACACATGCCTGCTTGGACTCACAGGAGCTGCAGTTGCGTTGAAGTCACTGGCCCAACTGAGAATGGAGCCGGTGAGGGACCTGCACTATCCCACAGTGAGTGCTCAGAATAAGACCCTCCCATGGGAAAGGGGTGACCTACTAGACAATACAATGGAATTGGACAGGACAGGCATGAACAAGGAACAGCAGTGACTTCAATTGGTTGCTCCCTACTCAGAGCAGACTGGTGGAATCTGCTTGGCTTGGGTCACGCCATTGGCTGGAACCCAATAAGCTGCCCTGAACTGAATCCATACCCATGGCACACACTAACTTGGTGAAGGCCCCCTCAGGTTGACTGGCTCAGAGGGGAGAAGCCAGCATACACTGCCCCTGTTTACACCTCAATAAGCAGCAGCAAACTGGAGAGGGCAGAAATCCCTAGCCAGCGTGCTTCAGAAGAACCATAACCAACAAGGAAAGGGGCTGGGACTTGTACTATATACCTGTATGGAAGAAACCAAAAACATGACAAGAGAAGGAAATAAGAAAAAGCCCCCAGCCCATGAACCCATGAATATTGACCCAAGAGAGGTAAATACAGAAGAGATTGAGGGCAGCAAACATGCAATATCAGACACAGCCTCAGCAGAAATAAAGAGATATTTTTGTGACCTCATAGATAGGCTCAAAACTGAAATATTAAGTCAAGTAAGGCAAGATATAAAAAGATTAATAAAAGAAATGCTAAGCACCTCTCAAGAAGACACAGACAGAAGAATGGAGGAACACAAAAAAAGGAGAGAAACATTAGATGAAGAATATAAAGAAAACCTAGAACATATGAAGCAGATTCAAAGAAATTACCAGGAAATTAAAAACTCCATTGAAAGCTGGCAAAACTGCTTGAAAGAAACTAAGGATAGACTATCAAAACTTGAAGACAGGTTTGAAATGAGTGATCATGAAAGGAAAGATCTCTTAAAAATAACAAGGAAACAGGCAGTAACAATACAAAGACTGGAAGATAAGAGGATTTGTAACTTAAGAATAAAAAATGTGAATGAAGAAGCAAGGATAAAAACAAAGGACTTACAAAGGCTATTCACAGAAATAATTAAGGAAAACTTCCCAAGCATAGGAAAAGGAAATGATATTTAGATGTATGAGGCATACAGAACCTCAGCCACCTACAACCAAAATAGAGCTACACCCAGACATATAATAATCAAGATCCCAGAAATTCAATATAAGAACTGAGTATGAAAAGCCATCAGAGAAAAGAAACAAATCACCTATACAGGAAAACCCATCAAAATCCTAGCAGACTTTTCGACACAGAGCATCAAATTGAGAAGAGCTTGGAATGAAGTATTCCAAGCCCTGAAAGAAAATAATCTCCAACCCAGATTAATGTACCCTGCAAAACTGCCTCTAAAAATTAATGGAGAAACAAGATGCTTCCATGACAAAGAGGAACTGGGGGAATTGGTGACCACCAATCCAACCCTACAGAGAATACTGAAGGACATTCTAGAGAGAGGAAAAAAAAAATACCAGGATTTCAGGAACAGTGGCAGAGAGGCCTTAATGAATGAGGCAGACAGTGGAATGAAGGAGAAAAGTAGACAACCAATGGCAGAAAAATAGCATAGCAGAAATGAGGCAGAGAAGGTTGACTATAATCTCTAACATAGATACACTAACAAAAAGAAACACAGGCAGAGTAGATCAGGAGGTAGGGTCCATTGAGATGCTCTGTATAAGAAATATAATTGACCTAAAAAACAGTTTATGAACTGAAAATCGAACATGAGAAAACAGTGCTCTATGTGACAGGGAACCAGAGAGAAATAGGGGCAACTTGACCAACATCTGCAGATATGTTGGAAAGACATGATATTTATGTGCTGTAGAGAAATACTCAGCTGTAATGAAGGAAAACCTTGAGGCTTTTGTAAGCAAAGGAATACAACCTGAGATCAAGTCCAGGAGTGACAAGGCTCAGAACCACTTAGGTAAATAGTAGGTTGCCCCCCCAATCTAAAAACTGAGGGAGTTGGTGGGACCCAAAATCTGCAGTGTGCCCTGTGGGAGTGAAAGGGGAGGAATAGTCTAAAAAAGGAAGGCAGAGGATATTACTAATAGTGTATCAGGGTTTAAAACCCACATTACTCACACCACTCTGTTTAGGTGGATTACATTCTGTTCCAGTTTGTCTACTTGTACTAGACTTGAGGGCACAGACAGCTACTCTGAAAATAGCAGGGTATAGTATGGTAATCATCCTTAATTTCCTGTCAACTTAATCTGAAGCCCTGTATAACTTACACTGTCTTATCATGACTAATCTTATTTGAATCTGGTTTGTTAGAGTACTGTTTTATATTGACAGATTTTATTCAAATCTATTATGATTGATAGTATCAAGTCTGAGAGTATAGGCAACTACACTGAAGATAACAAGATTCACTAGGATACCTACTCTGGTTTGATTATTACCTGCTTTTGAAGTCTTACACTGTCTACAATGTTTCATTTTTATTAATATTGTTATGTACTGCTATATTCAATTATACTATGCCTGATGATATAGACAATTCTATTGAAGGTAACAAGAGACAACACAGTAATCATTGTAGATCACCCTGTACTGTGTTTTTATATGACTTATTCATTTCATGTTTTTCTAGGAATTTGGTTTGTTTTGTCTTGCTTTGTTTTTTTCTTTCCCTCTAATACAGAAAGGAGAGAAATACATGTAGAGACAAAGAATGTCACTACATCCTTGTAAAGGGAAAAATGCATGCATAGAACTAACACATGTAGAGACTCATGCATGCATAGAACTAATAAACTAATAAACAGTTTATAAGGCATGATGAAAAGAACAACTACTTTGAACAAAAAGAGAGACTACAGTACCCAGTGCTGATTCTGTAGTGTCATGATGTGAACTCAGCAATACTATTATTCTTTGTTCAGAATGATTTTAGACTGTTTTGTTTTGTCTAATTTCAACATACATGAAAGTATGGACGGCTATTTTGAAGAGAATTAGAGACACTATGACAGCCATTGTTGACTTCCCTATTGTCTGATCTTAAAGACCTAAAATGCTTTCCTCATTCTGTTCGGATCAGTTTTATACTATGTTGTTTTGTATGAATTCTCTGTATGTGAAGATATGGACAAGTATTTGGAAGAAAACAAGAGACTATATGATAGATAGTGAAGATTTCTGATTGTCTTGCTTTGAAATTTATGTCACTTACATTGCTTTCTTATGTCCTGCTTTGTTCTGTTTTTTGTTTAATATTACTCTCTTAAAAAAAAAAAAGGATAGTTCCATGACAAAAAAACACCTGAGGAAATTCATAAATACCAAACCAGCGCTTGTTCTGAAAGGCATTCTAGAAACAGATAACAGGGCCAGGGATATAGCTCAGCAGCACCATGCCAGCCTGGCAAGCATGATGTCATAAGTTTGGTTCCTGGTATCGAAAAAAAACTGATAACAAAAATCATATCTCCATGAACCCCAACAGAGTGAATATACCAGGCAAGGTAAACAATTAAGTGGGGAGGGGAGAAGGGAGCCAACAACAGGAAAATAACAAGAACAAGTCAATACATATCAGTTACAACCATCAATGTTAATGGTCTCAATTCATCAATCAAAAAAAAAAAACAAACAGACTGGCAGACTGGATCAAGAAGCAAGATCCAACAATATGCTGCACACAAGAAATACATTTAATTCAAAAAGAAATTCATGGACTGAAAGTGAAAGGAAGGAAAACAATATTCTATGTGATAGGAACCTGGAAAAAAGCAGGAGTCACTATTCTATTTTCAGACAATGTGGATTTCAAGCCAAAACTGATGAAGAGAGACAAAGAATGTCACTACATCTTTGTAAAGGGAACAATCCAAATGGAAGAGATAACAATCATAAACATATATGCACCAAATACCAGTGTGCCCAAAAAATACTAACAGATATAAAAACCACTAATACTATTGTAATAGGGAACCTCAATACCTCACTGTTCCAAGTAGACAGACCAACTAGACAAAAAAAAGAAAGAAATATTAGAACTGAAACATACTTTTGAACAAATAAACTTAGTATATGTCTATAGAGTATTCCACCCCACAACATCACAATGCACATTCTTCTCAGTTGTACACAGGATGATCTTCAAAATAGACCACATGCTAATTCACAGAACATGTTTAAATAAATGTAAAGTAATTGAAATGATGCCATGCATATTATCCAGATCACAGTGCAATGAAATTGAAAATCAGTGGCAAAAGAAACCACAAGAACTTCATAAATACATAGAAATTAAATAATACCTTCCTGAACAACCAATGGTCACAGATGAAATTAAGAAAAAATTAGACAGTTTCTACAACTAAACAATAGTGCTGGTACAACACACCAGAACTTATGGGACACAATGAAAGCAATCCCACAAGGGAAATCTATAGTGGTAAATATACCTATTAGGAAACAAAGCAAGCTAAAATAAAGAACAATGTTGGAACTCAAGCTTTTAGAAAAAGAAGAGCAAGCCAGGCCCAAAACTCCTAACAGGGAGGAACTTATTAAGATCAGAGCAGAAATGAATGTAATGGAGACTAAAGAAACAATACAAAGAATTGATGGATTGAAAAGTTGTTCCTTTGAAAGACTAAATAAAATTGACAAGCCTTTAGCCAACTCTATCAAAAAAAGGAAAGAAAAGACTCAAATCAAATCCATGCAATTAGGAATGAAGAGAGTGAAATCATAAAAGATCCTTTAGAAATCCAGAAGATCATCTACACCCTCTTCAAGAACTTGTATTCTAGGCTGGGGATTTAGCTTGGTGGCACAAGTTCCTACCTGGCAAGTGTGGTGTCATGAGTTTGATCCCCAGTATCAAAAGAACTTGTATTCTAATAAGATAGAAAAATGCAGAAGAAATGGACAGATTCTTAGAGATATATGAACTACCAAAGCTCAATCAAGAAGATATAAATATTCTAAATAAACAAATATCAATCAAAAAATTGAAGATGTAACTAAAAATCTACCAACAGAGAAAATTTCTGATCCTGATGGATTCACTCCTGAATTCTACAAAATTTAGAGAAGACCTAGTAGTGCTACTTCTCAAACTCTTTAATGAAATGGAAAAGGAGGCAACATTACCAAATTTTTTTCTGGAAGCAAGCATACCAAAACCAGAGAAGGACCCAAACAAGAAAGAGAACTACAGGCAAATTTCACTAATGAACATAGATGCAAATCTTCAATGAGGTACTGGCAAACAGATTGCAGCAAATCATCAAGATTATACTCCATGACCAAGTAGGATTTATCCCAAGGATGCAGGGATAGTTCAAATATACAAATCAATACATATAATACACCATTTTAACAGAACCGAAAACAAAAACCATATGTGCATCTCAATACATGCAGAAAAACCTTTTGATAAAGTCCAAAACCTATTCATGATAAAAACCCTATAGAGAACCTGAATACATGGTCTTCATCTCAATCTGATAAAAGCCATCTATGACCAACTAACAAGCAACATCATACTAAATGAACAAAACTGAAAGCTTTCACTGTAAAGTCAATCACCCACAGGATGAACCAAAATGGGCAACCCATGTGGTAAAGCAAAATGGCTGCCCCATGTGATGAGCCAAAATAGCAGCTCATCATGTGGAAAGGCAGATTGAAAGAGACCCTGAGAAAGCAGCTCAGTAATGATACCCATCTAGGGGGAAAGCACAGATGAGATTTGACAACAAAAAGGAGTAAATTGAGGTAGGCAGCTATTTAAGCAGGAGACCAAATTGCTAATAACTAATTTTCTAAAAAGAGTAAGAAGCCTGAGCACAGTATCACAGAGAGCAGATACGTAAGGGCAAAAAGGCATACGAAGCTCTAGGTTGTACTCATCGAACCTAAACAATCTGTTCTAAGACAGGATTAGTAGCAGGTTCTTGGGATGCTCTTTACTGAAGCTGTACCCACAATGAGTGATGAAAATGGAAAAAAAAATGAAAGAAAAAGAGAAAAACTTGAGCTGGGCCTATGGGCCTCTTACTGGCTGAGAAAAACACAGAGGCCATGAGTCTCTGCTTCCCTCTCCCACATAGCAAGAAAACCAGAAACTGTTCCTTTTTTTTTTGGTATTGGGGATCGAACTCATGACCTCACGCTTGTCAGGCAGGCTTATGCCTGCTGAGCTAAATCCCCAGCCCCCAGGAAACTGTTCCTAATGCCATGAGAAAGTCTCTAGGGTTCCCCAGCCTAGGAGAGGGGGAAAGAGGGGGAAAAGGCTCTTTGGCTGTAGCTTTTAAAAAGGAAGAGATGGAGAAGAAGAGGGAGGGGAAGG